>JAQOOD010000009.1:6173560-6410193 GCA_029633175.1 Citrus glauca
TAGCATTTTAGGCTCGTCTCTTGACACTTGCTTGAAGTGAACTGTTAATTTTTTGAGACTGTTGGATTGTATCCATATCATTGAGAACTCAAAACCACAAAGAACATATGAAAAATTTGCATTTTAGTAGGGTACACATGGCTGTTAAATAGTGTTTTTAGCTCATTAAATAGGAATGACTAGCTCCATTAAGTGATAAACATATTGATTGTTTTCAGGATGCAAGTCACCTACTCCAGGAACTGTAATTTTAAACAATCAATTTATCTTGTTTCTCGGATATGAAAGTCTCTGACTTTACTCCTAATTTCTGTATATTTCTATTGAACTATTTCCTTATTTTGCATGTTTTATGTCACAAGTTTAGTTTCATATGGAGTAGTTAAAAGTTCGAGGCCTTATAACATAAATATCATATGCAGGTGCTCTTGATAAAGGTGGTGTTGGAGCACTGGAACTTGTTGCCATGGACATGAAAGCAAGGTTATAAAGATTAGGGGAACCTTTCTTCATCTTCCATTTTTTTAGCAGATATATTGTAGAATATGTTCTAACACATTCATTGTTCCAATTTTAGGGGAATGTATGTGTGTCGTACTCTTAGCTATAAAGGGGCGGAATTTGAAGTAATTGAGGCACCATTAGAAGCTGAAATGACGGTATGTGGTGTTGGTTTGATCTCCTATTTCAGGCACCAAAAAATGATTGCAAGTATATTCACTTCTAACTGCACAAAGTTTACTAGAAGAGGTTATTGCGTAGTGTAGGTCAGTTACTTGTCTGCCATAGCTAGAAATTTTCTGATCTTTATTTCTTGAAAATTTGTATAATTAAGTTTCTTTTTCATGCTGTTTATGGCGTTTAATACTATTTGATCTACTTAATTTTTTCTCAATTCAAAAAAGAAAAAAAATTGAACTACTTTCTGTGAAGAAAGGACTAAGGGGGGGGGGGGGGGGAAGAAGTAAAAAAGAAAGGAAAACACCATCTTAATGTCAATAAACTGTTTATAGTTGGTGCTCTTCTGCTTTCTTTTTATTGTATTCTAGAATATGGAGCACCTCTTCTCAAAAATTATTTATCACAGGATATGTATAAAAATGCAGCAGAATTTTGGGCAGAATTGCGAGTGGAGTTGTTGTCAGCGAGTGCTTTTCTCGCTAATGATAAACCTAATTCTAGTCAGTTGTGGAGATTATATTGGTCAGGTCATCAGGTATGAATATGTTGGGTAGTTGGTGCATTGTGGTTTTAATATTTCTTTTTAGCTATCTCTTTCTCCTGTTTTAACATTGTTTTAGGCTTTTATTCATTACATATCTATTCATTTATTGGCTATTTGTATCTGCATATGTTGTAGCGTTTCTTTAGGCACATGTGCATGTCAGCCAAGGTGCCTGCTACTGTGAGGCTTGCTAAGAAAGCATTAGCTGAAGGTAAGTGCGTGGTCATTGGCCTTCAGAGTACTGGAGAGGCTCGGACCGAGGAAGCCGTGACAAAATATGTGCGTATGTCTAGCTTTAATCATTTGCAGTCATCATCTAATTCTTTGTTCTTTGTGTTTTTTAGTTTCGTCTTATGAATGTTATGTCTATCTTCATTTTGAATAGGGTCTGGAACTTGATGACTTCATTTCTGGGCCTCGAGAGCTGTTGCTGAAATTTGTGGAAGAAAATTATCCTTTGCCTGAAAAGCCTGAACCTCTCCCAGGTGTGGATTCTGTCTACTGGATATTTTTACTCTCCACGTTGCTGCTGCAAATAGCATTCACTTTCTACATCTATTATAGGAGAGGAGAGTGTGAAGGAACTTCAGCGGAAGAGGCATTCAGCATCCCCTGGTGTTTCTTTTAAAGGGAGAGTTAGGAAAGCTGCAAAGTGGAAACCTGCAAGTGATGGTGAGAGCGATGAAGAATCTGAAAGTAAGTTTTTGGAAATGGACAGTGACAGATTTTTTTTGCTAGTTCTCATGAATCTTTCATATGCTTTCTGTCCTGTACCATATGGCTTTGGGAAAAAAATTACTTTTTCCTTCTTCATTAGTACTCTAGTGCTGCTTTTTCTTCCCCATTGATTTACAACCCTTTCAATGTTCTTTATTGTTTTTATTTGGATGGAAACATCCTGTAGAGTTCATTGGGTACATAACTTCTTAGTATATTTACCAAGTACTCTTTGGTTTAGTCATAGTTATATGCTGGGAACTACTCCATTAAGCTTTATTTCTTTTACGACATTGTTGGATGAAAACTGCAGAAATGCTGCAATGTTTACATTCGCATTGCTAATATAATGTCTGAAAAATGCAGCTGATTCTGCTCATGAATCTACCGAATCTGATGACGAGTTTCAGATCTGTGAGATATGCAACTCGGAAGAGGTAAAATGTTTATGAAGGTTTAGATGTTTTCAAAGCTTGATTGGTCTTCAATATGTTAAACAGTACAGTATGTTTGATTCCAGGAAAGAAAGAAATTGCTCCAATGTTCCTGCTGTGGTCAACTGGTTCACTCAGGGTGCTTAGTCCCACCTATTACAGATGTAACACCCAGTGATTGGTCATGTCATTCGTGCAAGGAAAAAACTGAGGAATATCTTCAATCAAGACATGCATATTTAACGGAACTCTTGAAGAGGTTTCATATTTGTTCCATGTTTCATATTTGCTTTTGCTTATGTTATTGTTATTGTCACAAATTTAAGGCTGCTGTGCTTCTGGGGTCTGTTGGTGATGGGTTTATTGAATATCTATTTGTTAAATGAAATAATCATTGGTCTATAAATTTAGGTATGAAGCAGCTTTGGAGCGCAAGTCAAAAATTTTGGATATAATTCGTTCTATGGATTTTCCAAATAATCCTTTGGATGATATTGTTGATCAGGTGGGGGTCATGTGTCCTTAAATGCCTTCCCTCTCTCTTTCTTTCCTTTGTCTCCCCTTCTCCTCTCCTTGGCTTGTGTGTATTTGTTTCTGATTCGATGGCAGACATGCCAGTCCCTATTGGCACAATAAAGAACTGATGTGTAGAGATTCACTACATCAAAATCCATGTTGATATTGATGAAGTTTTTGTTTCAGTTTTTATCCATCTGTTTTCCTCTTTAACTTTAATCTTGTCATTCTTTTATATTAAAGTTTGTTTTGCTGGAAAAACAAATTCACTGGAATTTTTTTATCTTTATGCTCTGAGCTATGTTTTCTACTGTCATGCTTTATCATTTTTACCTCACGTGTAATGTGACTGCAGCTTGGAGGTCCCGCAAAGGTTGCAGAAATGACGGGATCTGTTTTCCTCTAACTTTAACCTTGGCATTCTTTTATATTAAAGTTTGTTTTGCTGGAAAAACAAAATCACTGGAATTTTTTTATCTTTATGCTCTGAGCTATGTTTTCTACTGTCATGCTTTATCATTTTTTACCATACATGTAATGTGACTGCAGCTTGGAGGTCCTGACAAGGTTGCAGAAATGACAGGGAGGAGAGGCATGCTTGTAAGAGCCTCCAGTGGAAAAGGTGTAACTTATCAGGCACGGAACACGTGAGTGTTTTTTCCCATCCTCATTGTGAATCTGCTTGCCATTTCACTGTACCTTAACTTCCATATGTTTTATACTTTAGAAAGGAAGTCACCATGGAAATGGTCAACATGCATGAGAAGCAGCTCTTTATGGATGGTAAGAAGCTTGTTGCAATCATATCAGAAGCTGGATCTGCTGGTGTTTCTTTACAAGCGGATAGAAGGGCAGCAAATCAGGTATGCCTCACCATGTGGAAGTTTTCCAGTTTTCACCGCACCATTCCTTGAAAGTTTCTAAAGTTAGATGCTATCCAAATGCTTCTGCAGTCAAGAATTGAATTCATTATTTTTAGAGGGTTTTTCAGATATGCCAGTCCATGTAACATTTTTCGTTCCTTTTCCGTCTGACTCTTTTTATGACAGAAAAGAAGGGTTCATATAACTTTGGAGCTTCCTTGGAGTGCTGACAGAGCAATACAGCAGTTTGGAAGAACTCATCGATCAAATCAAGCTTCAGCTCCTGAATATAGGTGGACCAAACATTATCAGTTTCATGCTTTCCTATTTTTATTGAAAGAAATATAACTTCTCTTCCCACCTCTTTTTGTATTAGCTGCCATTGCTACTTCACTGTGTGACAATGGCTTTGGCTTCCAAATTATGAAATTGGGGGGGAAAGAAAGAAAAAAGTTCTTAAGTATTGAATTTTTATGGAGGTCTATAGCAAGCTGAACTTCAATCAGGGTGGTTTGATTGATTCGTGGTTTGGGCAATATAAGTGGAATGAGTGAGCATGATTAGAACTAGAGCATGATAAAGGAAATCTATGATTTTATATAAGCTGTAAATTCCTGTTAATGTTAGGTTAATCTTCATACTGTAATAATCTGTTGATTCAACAGGGTCTGTGATGTGTAGAATGACAGAGAATCTAGGAAATGTGTCAAGGAATAAGGATGTTGAGATGCATAAGTGGAAAACTAACTTAAGCACTATCAATCAATGTTTATGTTAGTTTATTATTGGTATGATTAATATACTTGAATCATGAAATTGTTCTGATCTCATTGATGTAAGATTAGGTTTGGTTGCTGTGAAGATATTTATTGGCAGTTCTTGAACAGGCATTTAGGAAAAATATATGATATTTTCTGGTATACTTTGCAGGATAATCTTTACCAATCTTGGTGGAGAACGCCGATTTGCATCCATTGTTGCCAAAAGATTAGAATCTCTTGGAGCCTTAACTCAGGGAGACCGCAGGTAGGTTGGACACGTCTTCCTTTTGGTTGTTGTGGAGGGGTTTGCATTGGTTCAGTCTTCAACCAGTCTTTTCTTTGTTGAAAGTCTATGCTTTTCTCATTTCTTGGTTGGATGTGGCAGGGCTGGACTATCCTTGAGTGCATATAATTATGATAGTGCTTTCGGGAAAAAGGCCTTGATGATGATGTATAGAGGAATAATGGAGCAGGTGATGATAATCTACATGTGATATTATTATATAATCTCTCTTTATGTTTTGAATAATAGGGAAAAATAGAAAAGGAAAATTAATAGAAACTGGATATTCTGAGGAATAATTATGATTCAATTTTCAGGATGTCTTGCCAGTTGTACCTCCTGGATGTTCATCTGAAAAACCAGAAACGATTCAAGATTTTATGACAAAGGCGAAAGCTGCTCTTGTGTCTGTTGGCATAGTTAGGGACACAGTCCTCGGTAATTTCTTCAGGGATATTTTTCTCAACCGTCAAATGGATTAAAAATGCCAGACTGTCCTATTCATCGATTATGTCATTCTTTCTTTAACTTATTTTAGAGATTGATTCCTATACATATGCTTGGTGTATATTGTTTTAATTATTTTTATTTCATAACGGCCTCAATCATACATTCGTTGTAGGTAATGGGAAAGATTATGGAAAGTTGTCGGGTCGTATAATTGATTCAGACATGCACGATGTTGGACGTTTCCTTAATCGGCTCTTGGGACTGCCACCTGATATTCAGAATAGGTCAACTATGTTTCATTTTATGTGCCTGTTCAGTTAGAATTTTTACTTAATATGCTAATTGCGACCATCTCGATGCAGACTATTTGAGTTGTTCATCAGCATCTTGGATCTTCTTGTTCAGAATGCACGTATAGAAGGAAATCTTGATTCGGGGATTGTTGATATGAAAGCTAACGTTATTGAACTGCAAGGAACTCCAAAGGTTCACTTTCTTGCTTGATCTCTTGCTATGTTACGCTTTTAGTCGTACTAATATTCATTTTGTTCCAGACTGTTCATGTTGATAACATGTCTGGGGCGTCGACTATGCTCTTTACTTTCACTCTGGATCGTGGAATCACATGGGAGGTACTCCCCCCCCCCCCCCCCCCCCCCCCCCCCAACCCCATTCTATTTAACTGGAATCTTATAATATTTCCGCCCAATTTGTAATTCTTTTTTGTGTTAGTCTGCTAGTACTAAGCTAGACGAGAAGCAAAAGGATGGGCTTGGTTCACCTAATGATGGATTCTATGAATCTAAGAGAGAATGGTTGGGAAGACGTCACTCTATTTTAGCATTTGAGAGGTACCCTTTTTTTTCTATTATTTTTTATGCAATTCACTGAATCTTTCATATCTATGATTTCCTTTGTATTGATGTTTTTAGTGAATCTTGGTCTGCCTTTTTGTAATACTAATTTTTTTTTTCCTTCACTTCTTTATTGTTCATTTTCTTTTAGAAATGAAAACCTTTTTGTTTAGGGTTTAGGGATTAAGACATCAATGCTAACTTCTGTGACAATAAGATATCAACCAAAAGTTGTGGAAAATTAAATTTGGAACAGATATCTAGATGCTTGATATTGGTTGGATGAAGAGGTTGTTTGTTCTTCTGTGTGGTTTTCCTACAGTTTTTATTTGTCTAATGTTATTGCATGCATATTTCTTCCGCCTGATGAGCCTTTTTTTCCACTGTGTTCATGTTAAATTCTGTTCCAGTACTGCAGCTTCTGGAATGTATAAAATTGTCCGTCCTGCTGTAGGGGAGTCCCTGAGGTATGAAATTTAATAATTACTGGCCTCTTCAACCTTTCTACTAAACTTTTATGTTTACTAGTCAGAATTTCTATTTCTACAGGGAAATGCCTTTGGCAGAATTGAAAAATAAATACAGGAAATTGTCATCAATAGAGAAGGCTCGTTCTGGTTGGGAAGACGAATATGAAGTTTCATCTAAACAGGTATATCCAAATAATGACAACATATGTATCACGGTATAGTTAGTTTCTTTGTGTACAAATGTTTATTAGAATAATTCTACAGACACAGATTCCTTATACAAATTATTTCATGAAAATGTGATCTTGCACTATTACATATTCTTTATTCTTATTCATTCCATTGACTTTTGTCTTTTCAATTGTTTACTAAATTTATGTCATGTCAATTTGTATATATTAAATAGTTTGTATAAGGGGTTTGTATGTGTATTATTACTATTCCATCAAGTGGTTTGTTGACATAGGTCTAGACCTAATGAAAACATATTGCATGAGCCTTCTTATCTAAAATATGTTGATGCTACTTATTATAGTTGTATGAAAAACCAGTTTTCATTATTGGTTGTATGGCTGGGAATCTTAATTTTTAGAGGGTTCATTTTCTTTTCTTTTTCATTTACTAATTTCAATTTGGTTATAGTTAATGCTTTGCCATGGTAAAAATGTTCAATACTGGCCTTAGTTAATGCTTTATCATAATCAATTCATTGGAGACTAATCTTGAAAAGGAATGATTTTTCAATCCAATGGGATTGATTCTGTAATTACATGTGTTGGTTGGGTGTAACTGGGTGGCCTGTCAGAACAACCTGCAAGACCAGAACCGTGTAGAACCTTGCTTTATAAATTTTTTATTGATAGTTTATTCTTTGTATATTTTGTCTTGCTTTATATCCTGAATTCTTTTTCTTGAATTGTTTAAGTTAATGTTTCTCGTGTAAAATCATTAATTGATAAGAACAGGATAATCCCATTTATCAGGCTTGGACCATAACAAGATCATACAGAAAAGTTACATATAATTTAACCAGTTTGCTGATTCAACAACTTTTTCCACATCTTACAGTTATCTTTTCTTGCAGTGTATGCATGGCCCCAAATGTAAGCTTGGCAACTACTGCACAGTAGGCCGAAGAATACAAGAAGTAAATGTTTTGGGTGGCCTCATTCTTCCTGTTTGGGGCACTATTGAGAAGGCCCTTTCTAAGCAGGTAATGACTAACTAGCCTACACTGCTTCTTTTCCTTGATTCCGTTGGCTGCATGACAAAAATGTTCATTAATTGGGGTTTCCTCACTTTTCCAATATCCATATGGATTACAGAATTTTATGGTAATCATGCGAGGATTATTAAAAAAATATGTTGGTGGATGTTATGCTACTAACTTCTACTTAGCTAAAAGGTTGTTTTACTGATTGGTTTCTGGGAAGTTTTGGGTTTGTCTTAGGTAGTGGTAAAAATTAGCTTTAGGATAATATTTGGTGTGAAGCAATCTGTCAATCTTCAGTTACCAGATTTCGAGCAATTGAGTGCCGCTGTAAATATCACTTGGGGTGCCTGGGGATTGTTACGCAATTGTAAAAACGATATTGCACCATACTTTTCCCTGCATAGCTTTGCTGTGAAACCTTTTCAACATTGATGTAATGTAAACGGAATTCTACAGGCTCGCCAAAGCCATAAACGGCTCCGGGTTGTCCGACTAGAAACCACTGCAGATAATAAGCGAATTGTTGGGCTTTTGGTCCCAAATGCAGCAGTTGAGACAGTGCTACAAGGTTTATCTCTCTCTCTCCCCTCTGACATACACACACCAAAACTATATTAGAATCAGATTTGGAAAATTTACATTGATGATATACTAGTGATAGAAAAAATAAAAAGACCTCACTTGAAAGCATTGGTCGCAGATTTGGCATGGGTTCAAGATATCGATGATTGAGATGCAGTTCTGGTATTTTTGCATGTAACTGCCGTAAAATTAAGAAATCAGCACAGGCCTTGCCCTTGAGGAAGAAGAAACTTATATGGAATTGTGCAGTCTCATTCATATTGATTTTTTCTACTCAATGCTCTATTTTTTGGCTTATAATTTTGTAAATTACTAACAGTCATGAAGGCCAATGGCAAATAATAGGTTACCAGTCTTGTATTAGTTAATAGTTCTTAGTTCTTCTTGAGCTTATCTTTGTATGTCTCCAACAAATTCTTGAGTAATAGCTGAAATACAAGTTTTTTGGCCGGAATTATGAGCAAACGGCCTTATTATCTCAAAGATAAAAAAACACGTTTAAAAACTTTCATTCAAGGACCAAGATTAATTCGACAAAGACCGAGGCAAAGGATGTGAGGACTCAAACATGCAAGCTGTTGTTTAAGATTTTATTCTACATGAAACTCAAACCATATCCATAAAGAGCACAACAAACCCTGCAAACTGTTTAAATAATTCGATCTCTTGAACCCCAAAAGCACCCGCACGTATCAGCAGATAAACGGCTTATCAACATGATTATCATGGCAATAAAGGCCAGGTTGCTGAGTGAATCCCTGCTTCTTCAACATCTGCCTAGTGGACAAAACAAGCTCCCGGTTAGTCACTGCACCATCTGATTCAGCAATAATGATCTGAATTGCATTGCTGAGAGCTCCGTAAGCTTCACTAGCCTTCCCAGAAGGGCTGGCATCAGCAGAAGTTTGGTCAGTCTGACATCCACTGACCAAAATCCCACCATCAGGAAGTGAACGCTTGCTTCCTCCAGCATAAACATCCTTCTTGCTGCCCACTTCAGTCTCCAAGGCAGGTTTCGCATAACTCTCATCACTCTCTTCCAGCTTATGCTTTAGAAATTCTTGAGCGAGACTACCTACCATGCCCAAAAACCCACCACCCCCACTTTCACCATCCCCTTGCTTAAGTTTGTTGAGAAGGACCTTCATGAACTTCTTCACTTTTGGGGTTGCATCTTCCCCAAACATATCAAAAAGGGTTGGCCTTATCTTCCCGACGTCAATGTCATCTTTACCAGTTTTCTGCTTGAGTATTTCAATAAGTGTTGGGAGGGGTAGGGACTTGTTCTTATGATAACCTCCCTCACCATATCCGGTTTCAACTTCACGATCTTCAACATCTTCATCGCCGCTAGGGCGGTGATGGCGCAGCCCAGAAGGAATGTGAATTCCACGAGATTCAAATGCATTTTCCACTTTCTTGTGCAAGAAGCTTTTGAAGTTAAAACCAGAACCAGATTCTTCCTCTTCATCACGCCTTGTGCTCTCCCCAATCTGCTCCTTAGCCTCATCAATAAGGCCACCACTATGGCAAGAATCAGATACAACTGTTATCTCACAACCTGGTGGGATTTGGTCTACAAACTCCCTGAAATCATCATCTGTGCACAAAGTGGTTCACATTTTATAGTCAGAATCTAACATCTCTCGTTGAATCATCAAACAGCATAATTTATCATCCAAACAAAGAGAAAACGTGACAGCAAGGAAAAAAAAGGATAAATTTTATCCCTAGTAGATACACTATACAAGGGACTCAGAAGCCAAGGAATTTTGAATTAGTGAGCTTAAAAGTTAGACAGAAAAATGAATTGATCGACTGGCAAACAAAAAAATTAGAACAAGAAGGAAGGAAATCTGGATCATTCTGTAGAAGTCCTCAAAACAAATCTCCAGTCAGGAAACAACCCCGAATTGTCAGAAAATTATTTAAACATTACATCTTAGTTCCAAATTTTGATTCTAACCCTCCTATCTCATCATAGAAATTAAATTTTTTTTTAAAAAGGTATACATCCTTTTTGAAAACAGAAACACAAGTAAACTAAAATCTTGAGTAGATTAACAAAATAGGAGAATTGACAGACCAGTAATAAGATTCATATCAGAAGGAACAATGCACTCATCATAACCAGTATCGTCGTCCTCCCCAGTCTCAGCAGGAAGCCTGGTCCCATGCCCGCTGTAGTGAACAAACAGCACGTCACCGGGCTCAGCCGATCGCACCAAATTGCCCAAAGCCCTCCTGACATTTCGCCCAGTTGGCTGGGTATACCTATCGTCCGTATCGATCAACACCGTTATGTTCTCCTCCGAGAATCCGTAACGATCCACCAAACATGCATACATCCGTTTAACGTCGTTAACGCACCCCTTCAGCTCCGCTTTCGTTCCCGGGTAGTTTATGCCTATTAAAACTGCTTTTTTCGTCATTTTGTTTTCCTCTTCTGCTAATCTCAAAAGAAGCGTTTCTTTCTTTTGGATCTCGAGTGTTGGATTTGATCTGATCTACTTGAATGGCTGGTCGTTGAAAAGGCGAAGTTTATAAAAAGGAAGATGATGAAAATTTGATTTATTTAGTAATTAATTATCTGTCGGGAAATTTTTTTTTTAAATGATTAATTAATAAATATTAGCCGTAGAGAGTTTTGATTTGATATATTTTGTACTTCTTAATTAATTTATTTTAAGGAAATTACAACAAATTAATTAGTTGCAGTACGGATTTTTTTCTCATTTTTATTTTATTTTATCTTTTTATCAATTGAATTCAGCCTGTTGTGAAGGCCCAAAAAAAAAAAAAATTTGAGAGTTGGATTAAAAAATGACTTGTTTTGATAATCTCTTGAAATTATTTATATAGTACCAGAATAATATATGAGAGAATGTCAATTTCGATATTTGTGTGTGTATGTTGCAAACATCGAACGGGTAGCAGCTGTGGACCTAAAAACATTATACAAAATTATAAATTTGACATTTGATATTAAGAGAGATTTTAGTTCGGGACGCATATTTACAATATTGTAAACCAGTTTTTTTTTTCATACGCATTAACAACATTGTAAATAAGGGATCTCTGATTTTATAAAATTTGAGATCCTAAATTAAAAAATTTTGTTGAAGTTAATATGTGAATATATGTATTATTAAGTGATAAATGGAATATGAGAAAGAGAACAAAATTATTAGTATATTTCATGATATTATAATTAAGGCCCGTTTGGAATCGTTTTTAAAAGATTCAAAAGTTAATACATTGACAAATCTAATCTTAATTATTTTTTAATTAATTTTAATCAATTAAAAGTTAAATTTATGTCATATTTGGAACTAATGTTGAAACTCAACAAGCTATTTATTTGATATTTTTTTGACAAAAATAGTGTTTGATAAATTTTGTTAATTTTTTTAAAATTTTTTCCGCTTTGACAACAGTTTTTAAAAACAGATAAAGAGTCCTACACATTTCTTAAGTTCCTATTACAAACCCTAATATTTTAACAAAAAGACAGTTATGTCTTTTTTTTTAATAAATCTAATATATAAACCATTATATATCATACTAATGTCACAATCAAATTAAGCTAATAGCAATTATGTCATTGCAACCATGGTATTAATGTGATCTTCATTTTGATAGTATTTAAATATGATCAAAGTTTAATCTTCTATGAAGGAATAGAAAGAGACGATGACATTTAAGAAAAGTGTCACAATATTAATGATCCTGGATCATAAGAAATATAAAATTTAAGTATTATTATTCTAACAAGTTCAATGTGAATGCAATGTATACTACTTTTTATTTTATTTGAATTATATATTAGTATAAAATTTTATCATATTTTATATAATAGGTTATGAAGTTCATTAGATTGTATTTAATTGTTGTTTAGGACCGATTTTGGTTCAACCCAAAACACTATAAGAGCTTCCTTGCAACTGGTAATTCTTCCCTTCTAGAGATGATTTATGGGTGAAGAGGAAGGTTGGGCTGACTAGAAATAGCTATATGGGGCCATAACAGCTGAGATGAACTTAAAATCACAAGAAACAATCGTTAGAGGCGATGCCAGCAGTGGCTGGCAAGGCACTCCAACAGTCAATTCTATGGGAGGTTGAAGGAGGTGCTGGATTTCTAGAATAAGAGAAAAGTTAAGTGTCTTTGGTGAATAAGTGACTTATCTGAGAACCAACCTGACCTTTTTATGTGGAATGCCCTTGAGGGCATTTTTGTGTCCTTGTAGACGCGTGGCGGGCCAATGTTGGTGAATTCCTTACTCAAATAGAATTTTTAAGTAATTTGGCTTCTTTTGTGGAGGATTTTAAGCTTCCTTTGGCTGAACAACTGTCAATTAAACGACAATCTGTGCAGGCAATATGTTCTTAACTTCAATTGACTTATTTTGAATAAGCCAATTGAGCTTGAGAGCACCTGATTACACTAAAGGGAGTGCAGGAGGTTTGTCTGTGGTCTTATTTTCTTATTTCAGACTTTGGTGGCTTGCAAAGGGATATTTTGGAGATAGTTGAAGTGGGGACTGTACTATAATGGCATGGCCTGGTGGCGTTGGCATGGTTGTCCTTATCCCATGATCATCTATAGACATGTTGTGACATGGGTATACATTTCATCTTCCTCTTTTCAACTTCCCCTTTATTCTTCATCACAATCTTGAGTCACGCTCCCCATGCGAGATCTTCCTGTTTCTTTGAGGTCTTCACCTTCGTCCTCCCTTTTTAAATTCTCCTTTATCCTTTTCATAGTTTTGAATCATACTTCCCTTGTGTCATGCCCTCAATACCTCTAATCCATATTTTACCACCAACGATTGTATTTTTTTTTTTCACTTGATGTAATTTTATATATTTTTAACAAGAAAAAGGCATGTCTAAACACTTGATAAGCATACTCTAAAAAAATAAATAAATTTAACCTTATGTCTATTTTGGTTAATATATAATAAAACAATACTTTCGTAATAAAAATTTACTAAAGACATGTACTCTGCTTTTCAAACTCACAATAATTGCAGCAACACAATTTATTAAACAACAAGCTACTTTTTTTAATCAGCAATTTGTTTTATTCGTACAATAGAAGTAGCTTATTTCATCAGCCATTGCTATCCCAAAATTGGCCTTAGCATTTGCTAAATTTTTAAAAATATTATTTTAGCAAAATCACCTCATCTTATAATAGATTTTAAAAGTAAAAAATGAGTAGCTTTTAAAAATTTGATTTTGAGAATTATTTTTATAATTTCATATCTATCCTCACATATATTACAAATTTTAAAATTATCCTTATTCAATAAGGGAATAAAATTATTAAAATTAAACAAATTATTATTATAATACTAAGATAAAAATAAAAAATTATTTTAGTTTTCAATTATATACACTCGATAAAGAAAAATTATATATACACGTTTATAAAAACATAAATAAACTTTATTCTAACATTATATTTATTTTAGTCATTTGTGTTCTTACAATAATTCAACAATAACATTTAACAAACATATACGATTGCTTTTAAAACTACTAATACTAGAAATAAATTTACAAAAAATTTAGCTGGTTTTCTTTACATGATTATTTTTACAATATAGTTAATAATAATTGTTTTAAAAGTTATTGTATTACCAAATTGGCGCTTAGTTTATTATATGTAACAATCACAAAATGGAGGGATCTTTTTTTTTTTTTTGGTGTTTTCACCTGTTTTGTTAAATAATAAAAGCTATTTTAGCTCTCATGAAAATTTTAAAAAAAGTTAAATCAGAATTTTTATTTTTTAAAAGAATATAGCAGATAGTTACATTATGATGATTCTTACCTTTAATTAAAAGTTAGACTGAATCTAGTCCTTCTTTCTTTTGAATGATTCAAATGCTGTAATAGTCAAATAATTAGTCATAGATATATATACATTTTCTTTCTTCTTCTTTTTTTCTCTTTTCTTAATTACATATAGGACACAAAGCTCCATTTCCAATAACAGAAGAATTAATGTCCCTTACAATTTACAAGGCCAAATTAAGCGCGCTCATATGTGCGCGCGTGTGTTGTGTTATTGTAAGGAAAAGCAATGCGTATTTCTCAAAATGTAAATAAAATTCAAATAAAATTTGCAAAACAAATCAAATGAAATTATGTGAATGCATATAGATAGATAATGATGAGTAGACGACCCTTCATTAATAAGCTCGATTGACAGAACTGCACTTGAATCTGATTTCACCTTCGTTGGGGCGAGCGAGCACTCCAATGTTACCAAGTTTGACCATTGACGCCGCAAATTGGGAGGAGAAAACTAATGGCTGAGAGGCCAGTACTGAAACAAATGGTCCAGTTCTTGCATCAGAATTCAACAGTTGATCGGTCGATAACAATCCCATATTCCTCCCAAGATTGGTGTAATAAGCTGTGTCGAAAATCCTAGGAGTTGTTGCATCAAGATCAACATAGACATGACTGCTAGCAGCGCATTTTTTGTTCAACGAGTTCAAATACTTTGTATCAACTGAAGGATCAGTTTTTCGCGTATCATTGAAGTTATGGAGCCTATGATTTATGGCGTCGCAAGAGCTTCTGCCAATAGTATGTGCCCCTGAGAGGACGACCAGGTCAAGAATGTTCAAGCCATGATCTCGGAAAATTTGGATCAAAGTAGTGACGTTTTCGTGTCCCTGAGGAACAAGGCGATTTGCTTCTCTTGCACTGGAAATCTTTCCGTCTTTTCGACCAAACGGGACCTCCCAGAATGGGCCTCCGGATAGTACTGTTGCATCTCTAGCTGCTGCTGTCAGAATGTCAGCACAAGATACAGTTTTAGGGCATTTCTTCTCAACCTCAGCCTTGATCTCATCGATGATTCTGAAGCCTCTCAGTGTCTTGCTCACCTTGGCTCTCCTTTCGCTGCCTTTATGGCTCAGCAATATTGAAGCATCACAACCCTGCAGCATCAAACATATTTTATATACACACACAGACACACACATATTACTAGTCATTTCGGTTCGATGGGGGTCATACATAATTAACGGAGACAGCATAACATAAAGAACAGTAATGACATAATTAACTAAGAAGGAGAGAACGGTATGATAAATTTATTCATTTAATTATTTATTTTAGCCTATGGTTTACTAGTTGCACGAGAAAAATCAAGGATGGAGATGGAGTCAGAATTGAATGAAAAACTGTTGAAGGTAAAAATTAACTGTATATATAGGTTAAAATAATAAGTATGTAATATGTAAATTAACCAGCTGCAGGTAATTATTTCATACATCCACTGAATCATTACTCCGTATAAATTGATCTTGGATTGTGCTGCTTGTGTAATAAATAAAATGATAATAATAATATTAATACAATTGAAACATGAAATAATTAATTATGTATCAATTGGGTGAGTAAGAGTAAGAGTAACTTAGAGTAATATGTAAATGAAATTAGCTTACCCTAACAACACAGTCATGGAAGTGGAGGCGGATGAGGCTGGCAGCGAATGTGTAGTCCTTCCTAATCCAGGCTTGCACTTGGCGGTGGATGATGCCTTCAAGATCTGGACATTTTGAATGATAGTGACTCAAAGACAAGTAACTTTGCGGAGATAATAAGAGCTTGGACGCCTTATTATTTGTTAAAAGTGAAGTGGTAGTGACATGTTCCAAAGATAAAATATTATTGTTGTTGTTAATATTGATAGCCAACACATTAATCATAGACAGCTCCAATATTTGGACCAGGATGAGCACGAACAGAGTGAATTGTTTCGACTTCATGGTTTGGTTCTCTTGCTGCTGTTACAAAGCAAGCTAGCTTTTATATTAATTTACACATATGACTCCTGGTTTATGCATGCATTTGGGAGTCTGATCGAGCTGGAAAATAAATACGTGAGTGGCACTCACTACGAACACAAAATTGATGATCGATCGATCATGCAAACAAGCACAAATTATGTAGAGAACAGCAAGCCAGCTAGCTGCTTAATTTTAATTTAGGTCAAATATAATCTCTTCTTTATTTTATTTCATTATTTATTAATTTGTGATGAGACGCGTTACGAGTGCTGGAGAAAGTGGTTTCCGGTGGACAGGAATCGACCTGGGAATGCATTATATATTTATTAGGAATAAAATACATACATACACTATCTACACTTTACAGCATGTAAAATAAAACTATACATACACACATACATACACATATGTATGTAATTGTAAGCTCTTTAGGTTCATTATAATATCAACATCCATAAAATTGTTCAAATTGAAGCATAATTTGAAATAGATCTCATATCATATTGTACCAAACAATAATAAAAAATAATAAACTTGGATCTCAAAACACACTTCATATGGTTCTATGTTCAAATTTTGCATTTGCTCATCAGGTCGAGAATCTTGCAACTATTCCCACCAATTTGAAACACTTATTCCTAATCTTCTAGCAGGGAATGATAGTTGCATTTTTTTCTTATAAGGAGTGCATAAATCTATACACTAGTGTAATGCTATTAAGCTATTACACTAAATGGGATAACAACTTATATCAAATTTTAATAAATTTCAAAATTCTACACTAGATTAGTCTTCTCTCTCTTTCTCTCTACACGCGCACGCGCATACACACACATACATAATTGACTACTAATTTTCTAAACTTATTTGAAGTATTTTTACTTAAGTTTCAGATATCAAATCCTTATATTATCAAGAAATGTGCATGGATATTGATTTCCTTAATACTCAATCATTTAGAGTTTCACTAATTTTGCTGGCTAGTTCAAGCAATTGCTACTCATACTAAGTCAAATTTACATGAAATATTGTCATAAATGAGAATTAGGTTGTGGTTGTTCAAGGCTTAATTGGTGGATTTCAATGCACACCTAACTTAATTAATTAGTTGTATAAATATCATATGCGGGCACATTGATTAGTTTGGGCGGGCTTGCTCTCTAGCTAGAAAAATCCTACAACACATATGATGTTCCATGTCATCTGGTAATGTGAAACGACTAATCAATAAATTTTTTACATTTGTCAATCAATTTTTAATAATTAAAAGTCAAAAAATCCCCTCCCTTTCTTTTTCTCTGCTCTAGTTTAAAAAATTCTTGTTCTCTCTTCCAAATTTCAATGAACATTAATTTACTAAAAGATATAAAAATAATAAATTGAATAAAATGGCTACAAAGAGCCTGATTTCATACTCCTCCCCATTTACAACTCCGCTCCCCTGCCAAAAAAAAAAAGCAACAAATTTTCTAACTAAGCTAGTGGCAGATTTTCTACGGGAATGAGTTTATGAATGGGAAGCAAAAGGAGCATCAAAATAAGATTCTTCTTAGATCTGCAAAGTGAATTAAGGTTGGGGGTTGTCATATTTCAAACATTTGCAGAAGAGCATCAAAGCAAGATTACCTTGTGGGGCAATGGAGTTGTGAATGGAAACGAGGAGGATGATGAAATTAGGCCTCTGCAGGCACTTCGTTCAATTTATTATTTTTATAAATTTTAAATAAATTAATGTTTTTTGAAATTTGGTGGAGAGAAGAAGAATTTTTGAAACTAGTGAAAATAGAGAAAAGGAAGGAATTACTTAACTTTTAATAGGCTCAAAATTAAAAATTAATTAGTACATGTAAAAATATTATTGGTTAGTAGTTCCACGACATGAAATATCAAATGTATTATAGAATTTTCCAATTAGAGAATTTCTCCCAAAAATATCACATATCCGGCCATGTATTATTAATTAATTACACAAGTTAACAAAACTCTATTTCATATGCGGATGAAAAGATTTCATATATATTGGATTTACAATGCAATTTATAATTAATCAATCAAGAAGTGATAAGGACAGTATCAATAACAAAATCGGATGCAAATTAATTAATTTCACACCAGTGACACCATAACAATCACACACAAACCATTCAATTAATTAATTAAGCTTTGCAGCAGACGAAACGGCCGAGTCCTTTGGGAGCATGAGATCGCGCAGGAGCATCACCATCATCCCAAGAAATTTCAACTGAAACCGATGATGTTGTCTTCTTGTGCTTACTATTCTTCTTTTTCGTCAACTCATCTTCCTTGATAGGCACAGTGACAGTTAGTACCCCGTCACGCATTGAAGCCTTAATCTCATCGACCTTAACATCATCAGGCAAACGAAACTGCCTGGTGAAGCTGCCGCCGTGTGGCCTCTCCCGGCAGTGCCACTTGTCGCCTTTGTCCTCTGGCTCCGCTTTCCTCTCAGCGCTTATGTGAAGTGTCCTGTCTCCATGAACTTGAAGCGTCACGTCCTCTTTTGCAAGCCCTGGAAGATCGATCTCGAATACGTGGGCATGTGGAGTTTCTTTCCAGTCCATCTGGGTGTCTATGCCTCCATATGGATGGACGAGAGATGATATCCCAACTGGAAGGAGAGACATTTTTGTTCAACTCTAGTTTCTCGTTTAAATTATATTATATATAACTTGTAAGAAAGCTCGCTTTCAATTATTCTTTTGCTATGTATGTCTTAAGCTTATCTCATGGTTATGTACTTATACTCGCATGATGAGTTCTTGAAGTTTCTGGAATTTGGAAATTAAGTGTATATATATGTATAGGATATGAATGTTCTTTCTTTGAAGAGCGATTTAATTTGGAAGTCTTGTGTAGATATATATATATATATATATATATATATATATTAATGTTTTTTGGGTAAATAAAGTCTTGCGTTGGAGAAGTCTCTGGGAGAACCTGGAAAATGGAAATGGTGATTGAATAGTCAACGATTTTAACTTTCGTCGATGATGATTTACAATGATTATATATGGATAAAAGCAATGTGGACTTTGGAAGATTGTAGAACTACCGTGAAGGAAATACGTTATTGGACTTGAAAGTTATGAAAGTTTATCCAATTGAGGGACAAAACCGAAAGAACAGCCCAAGCTCATAACCCAAGTACCCAACCTCGCTGACAAATAACACACAAACAATTCTACCCGAAAATTCTCTACAGTGGGGATATTTCCTTAATTATTATTGGTGCTTAATTCTTACAAATAACCTGAGACTACAACTGTATTTTTTACTAAAATAAGTCAATAAATAAATATAACTAGACGATCTAATTGCAACGAATTGCTTCAAAAAAAGAAAAAGCTTTGAGTGACTTAATATCACATTAATAATCCACATTACCTAAAGAATATATCTTCGATCGGATACGCATATAAGTAATTAACTAAGTACTTTGGAAGACTGTTCGTAGAACATAATTTATGATGTGAAAAGCGACTTTGATGTGTGTAAGAAATAGACCCAATTTTTTATTTTTTCATTTAAAAGTTTTGGTTTGAGATGAAAAATCTCAACCATTTTAAAACCAATCGGTATTCCCTCTTTGTAATTATTAAAACCCAGGTACTGAGACAGTTTTCATTACTGTCATGTATAATCTCTTATTAAAGCTAAACAAACTTGAAATTTTAACTAATCGGTATCGCGATGCTGTCTATTCCTCACTTAGTTTGCTCGGAAATAATGATTGAATATAAAAAAAAAACACAAAAGACTGCATGTGCTAGCTCCGAATAAAATTGCCAAGAAAATTAAACAAGTTATTAATGCCGTTGCCCAATTCCAGACTTCAATTCATTAATGAACGCATGCCATTCCAGGGTACATATGTAACATAAAGACAATTTCTCCAGCCAGCACCAATGCCTATCAACAAATGAAATAGAAAGAGCTAGAAAATTATATGAAAAACATATGGATAACATTAAAACTTATCCCTCAATTCCAGTTGCATTCATTGAAGCTGGGGACATGTGCCTTCCGCCTACCAAATTTATCACCACTAATGTTCACAACCTAGTTTGTCCCATTGCGTTTCTATCTAGAAGTAGAACCGTATACTTTCTTTCTAAGTCCATAAAGTTACAGTTTATGATTACGTAGTTAGGAAATAATATAAAGGTATTCATTGTAATCATTCAGATCAATATACGTTCAATTATTATGGTAAACAATCTCATGCTCTGTTACCATCAAACGCATTTCTATACTCAACATGCACACAGCACATGGAGTCACCGTGAAGGTGAGTACTCATCATCTCTTCTATCAACCTTTGCCTCCAGGCGTAGGCCCTATGAGATGATACAACGACAAATCTCTAACATTAGCCAGCCTAAATCCTGTATTTTTTAAAAAAAAAAATTTAGAGTTAAGAAGCTTCATATCTACAATAGAAACCACATTACGGTGTCAAAGTGATCAATATAATAATTCATGAATCAATATATTTTGTGCTTGTGTAAGATTAATATACGTACAGAATGAATTGTACTTTAAATTCTTTTCTTTTATATTATTGCGAGCATGATGCATCGATTATCACGTTCATAAGAAACAATGCTTGCGAGCTAGACGCACATAAAAGATCCCTTTTGTTCACACGGTTTCATTCACATGTCCATTAGTCCTCAATGTGAGACAAGTAAATATCCTATCGGTGTTCATCATTCATATGGTCTCCTCTCCTCCCATTCGGTTCGTTCAATAATGCAATTCTGTGACCACTTCGTCCACAGATGAATAATTCTTTGGAAATGAATAATGTGTCAGAAAATGTTCTCATATTCTCTTTCTGATAATTGCCCAGTATTTTGAAGCCCACCAAGAAATTAAGCCTTCATGATTGGAGATGCCGTGACGGTGAATGGAATAAATCCCATGCTCACGAGTCACCAGTTACCATTCTTAAATTACTTTTTTTTTTAAAAGAATTTACTCGGTTTGATCTTGAAGAATATTTCAGGCTCTGCCATACGAGAGCTCATACAGGAGATCTCAAAAAAATTGTGCTGATTATGCATATTAGCGAAATTTTAAATTAATAATAAAAAATTGAAAAATATATCAAGCAATAGAAATTAATTTTTATCTGAAAATCTTTTACGCAAATCATCTTTTTTTTCTTAATTTAAGTATGTCATCAACTATGTCACTAACTTAGCATATATAGAATGTCCGCATTAAAATAAAAAAATGAGAACGCTCATACTATATATATATATATCAAATGGGGGCACCTTTATTTTTTGTAAATGCAGACACGCTCTTAAGCCGTGAGATTTAATAGACTTTTTTTTAATGAACTATAAAACCGTACGGTTTAATAGCATTAAAAGTTAATCCTCTTAAATCTCAATACCAAAAAGTATGTTCGTATAAAAAAATGAAGGTGTCTGCAAAAGACACACACTCTCTCTCTCTCTCTCTCTCTCTCCCTCCGTGTATTCATACAATTGGCACCTAAGAATTTATTTCTCTTAAATTAACTTCTACAGAATCTTAGAACTGAAGTGCTGCCAAATTAATTGAGTATTGTAACGAGGAATTAAAAACAATGAGATCAAATGACACCCCGGGGGGGGGGGGTGTGAAGAAAGAAACAAAGAAAGGAAGGAAGAGAGTTTTTAATTAAAAGGGGAAGCCTCTAAGAAATGAGGATCACATGCATGTACGTTTGCTGAAAGAAAAATAATAGTAATCATCACTATAAGAAAAATGCTAGTAGGGTTGTGTGTTATCAGCTTATTGCAAACTAAGTTATAGTGGGGAGAATAACATTGGCTTGTTCGGTCTGAGAATTATTTCTAATAATAATTGATGAGAAGTATGAAGTGTCGGTTTATATCACATGGGCTGTCCTGCTCGAGTGATCATAAAGTAATGTGAGTGAAGTAATTCCAAAAATTTACTCAAAAAAAGACTTATTTAACTAATGAAACGAATAAGGATGGCTACCATTTACACGTATATGATATGTTCTTAATCAACAATCACGCATAGCATCATGTGACGGGCGGTGATCGCTTGATCATCATGCTTCTACGGAATAATCCACCTGTAAAATTATGGAATTGAATTAACCTGAAACAACATTAATGATTGTCGATATATAGTTACATTAGGGACCTTTCTTCTTGTAATTCAGCTAGAATACCGAGTAAATTAACCTTCCTTGACGTGGACCCCTATTGAAACAGATAAAAGAAAAATTTATTCTCAAACCAAGAAAAAATCAACTCTTGCCAACACATGGGAAGACTCAAACTACAAGACTACGGGGCGGCTGTCAGCCCGAAGGAATTAGCTTAAGAATTGAAAAAGGTGAGATGCCATTTAATTGGTATGCTGTTATGCTGTTATCGATCACTTTGGACAATTATAATCATATATAATGCACTAGCTCTCACATGCAATGTTGGCAACTTTTATCCATGTGGTATGCTTTTGTAGACTAAAGGAGCTCCTTTTGATGGATCTTACAATTCAGCTTCAAGGATCGCAACGCGACGTGTGAAATTAAGTTTAGAGTATCATTATATTTTTGTATCCATTCGAAATGCTTTTTCTTTCTATATATACTACTTCAATCGATTGATATTGGAAATCTATATACATTTCGGTAAATGGCTATAATTAGCCTCGATTTGAATTCTCTTATTAGGTGAAAAGAATCAAATTCTATTTGGGCCAACTCAATAACCAAAAAGGTTGCCAAATTTGTTTTCTTATTATAGGAAGTGTATCAACCACTATATTCCTGAAATTGTAACATAACTTAATAAGTAATTTGTATAGAAATTCATCGAGCTAAGTTATAAGTATCATTATTTTCTCTTTCTGGCCACTTTTTTATCCGAAATTTATTCAACTGCCTTTTCTTCCACTTTGATACTGTCTTTGATGAGCACTTTAACATGAAGGCACAAAACACAATGGAATAAAGATATGGCCTTGAGCTGTAAAAGTTTTCGGCATGCCATATGTGCATCTGCAGTAAGATTCTTTTGTAATCACTGTCTTCTTCTTTGATTTGTTAGTAATTATAAGGTTAATTAAAGTTCCATAATTCGTTGCCCAATAATTCTTATCCCACATGTAATGTCAACCTTTTCTGCGACAAGCTCTTTAAGACAAAATAGGACCACCTTTTACTAACTAATCCCACTTTAAGGAAACAATTAACCATATGAATAATGCTAATAATAAGAGTTAGTCGATTTATTTCATGCATTTAATTGATAGTTTACTCATGGCTAACTAAGTTTGTAATACGTTCTCCAATAAAATGAAAAAAAAAAAAAATTATTTGATTCATTAACTCATTTTTTCGATGAGTCTTGTTTACACAACTTTGACCAGTTTATTTACTAGATTACAGCAAAAAGCTAAATAAATAAATAAATTATTGATTGCATCTCATATATTCTAGTTTATTTTTTGTATAAAATAAATTTAACTAGTTTTCTAGCTAGCGGAAATAACATATATGGATAATCTAAGAATAATAACACTTACAACGGTGCAATATCTCATAAGTTGTATATTACTCTCACAATTGTGCAATATCTCATAAGTTGTATATCTTTTTGCTATCTATGGTTGAACTTGATGAAGTCTGCAGACAAAATGCAAGGATAAAAGAGTCCATGTCGAGTTTTTTTCACTTTCTCTCGGGTACATACTCTCCCAATGAAAGGAGTTGGTAGAGAGAGTCTTTATCCTTAGAACACTTACCATCTATCACGTATGTAAGTATATATAAAACCTTTCTTTCTTAATCACTTTTCTAATGTGGGATTTATCATTTTTCCTTTCATTTTTTTTTGAAATCAATAGTTGCTCTTTGAGATTCAATTTCTCATTTACTTAAGAACCAATTTAAATGTTCTATGATTCATTGCGAAGAGTTCACGAAGAAGATTCGAATAATCTATAAATGTATATTTTTCTAATAATTTGAATCATCTATAAAATTATATTTTTTTTAATATTCATTTTTCTCAAAATCGGCCTTAAAAGTAGTTATTTTATGCTACCTTTTTTTTAACCCAAGGATTCATTTATTAAATGTCATTGAAGGTACATAGTTTGAAGAAGAAACTGAACTATCACATTAGTGCAACCCAATTCGTCTGGAATATGTGTAAACAAAAGGTACTGCATGCATGCCCTTTGTCCTTTAAGAGTTCTCATATCAAAGAATAAACTTAATTAGTTAATAATAGGTAATTATACACAATGCCACGCAAATTTAAAGATCTGTTATGGAATTGTAATCTTATCTCAAGTATACATAAAGCATTTAATTCTTAGTTACTTAATTTTCTGACACGGAGTTTGTCACTTTTTCCTTCATTTTTTTTAAATCAATGGTTGCTCTTAGTGATTCAATTTCTCATTCACTTAAAAACCAATTTGCATGTTCTATAATTCGCTAAAAAAGAGTAAAAAAGAGATTTTGAATAATCTATATTAGTATATTTTTCTAATATTCATCTTTCTTAAAATTGGCCTTAAAAATAACTATTTTAATTATGCTTTTTTCCCCCAAACATTAATTTATTAAATGTCATTGAAGGTACGTAGTTAGTTTGAAGAAGAACCTGAACTGGGTATTGTCACATTGGTGCAACGCAATTCGTCTGGAAAGTACATATACGAAAGATACTGCATGCATGCGTGCCCTTTCTCCTTTAAGAGTTTTCATATCAAAGAATAAACTTAATTAATTAATAAAAGGTAACTATACATGATGCCACACAAACTTAAAGATCTGCTATGGAATTGTAATCTTATCTCTTTTCATAAATCATCATCAGAACATCTAAACCTCAAACTAAGTTCATCCTCTCTTGAAGGTTGTTAGCCTGTGTCTTACTTGAGAAGTTTATCACATTATTAATATTGTGGTTATAAATAAATAAGTATCGATATCTCTCCCATCCCATGTTACCCTATCCCTTGTGAGATATACGGTGAGAGAAACAAGAGATTCCCTCCAGCTAAAAAGAATACATCAATCATTGATTCTTTTCCTTGCATTCTTACCTTCCTTATCCACCACTCAAGCAAGCTGATGAGTGAATCTGTTTAATTAATTAATTAATTCGTTGAAAGTCATTTATCCGACTCCATCTATAGGCATTTTGGTCTTCTCCTTTTTTAACTTAATTAATTTGCCGGCATCTCAGTCTTTTTCTGATTTCTGCTACGATTTTAGAACGGCGTATTTTTCGAGCCGGCCGATTAACATTCTTGTATATGCAAAAGATATATCATAACCAAGATTAAGAATTAGGGGAAGTTGGAAGATAAAATTATAACATGTATTATATATTTTATATTAATTCAAATTTGAATCCAAACTCAACCAACAAATCCCTTCTATCAACTTCCCTTGATTCTCTCATATCTCACAACAATATATATACACTTACAATTAGTAAAAATGATAAGTACTAATAAAATAAATAAATAATAGGAAAAGGTAAGATGGTCACCCCCCTCCACCTGGTGGTTTAGTTAGCAAAGAGTAAAGTAATGCGAATGCTCCATAATATACTCACAAGACCCCAACCCACCCCCCACGTTAATGTAATTGCTTCTTGTCCCCACTCCTCCCTCACCTCACCCCTAGCTTTGTTATATGTTTATATATAACCCAACATCCCCCTCTTCTCTTCCTTCAATATTCTCTCTTAGCTAGCAAGCTCTTTCATTACCTTCTCCTTCAATTAATATTTCATCTTTTGAGCTTTTGAGAGCCTTTTTTTTTTTTAATTCCTCCAAACCCATAGCTAATTAATAACCCAGCTAGCTGTTCTCCAACATACATCATATATATATACACGTATAGAATGTGTAGCTCCAAGGACAAGGTGACCACAGGCATGAATGAAGCAACCCCAACGATGGTTGCCAAAATCAATGGCAGGCCGGTTCTTCAGCCTACTTGTAACCGTGTTCCTAGCAAGCTAGACCGCCGTAATTCCGTAAACAAAACACCACCACCACCACCATTACCATTGCCAACTTCTATTAAACCTAACAAGCCAGCGGCTCCATTAGTATTAACGTGTCCTGCAGAGTCTAAGTCACCAAGGCCTCAAGCTATTAAGCGAGGGAATGATTTAAATTCGAGTTCCGAAAAGGTTGTTACTCCAAGAAGTAACATCAGAACTTTAGAGAGAAAGAAGTCTAAAAGTTTCAAAGAAGGTGGAAATGTAGAGAGAACAGCAGCATTAATGATGAGTACTAATAGTAGTACCTATTCATCTTCTCTGATCATGGACTCACCGGGAAGCATAGCCGCCGTGAGGAGGGAACAAATGGCGCTTCAACATGCACAACGCAAAATGCGGATTGCTCATTATGGAAGATCAAAGTCTGCTAAGTTTGAATCCAAAGTTGTTCCTTTATTTGATCTTAACAATAATAATGCGGCACGCAGCACGTCCACAACTGGTGAGCAGCAGGAAGAGAAGAGGTGCAGCTTTATTACTGCTTATTCAGGTATATAAAGACACACACACACGAACATTGATTTCTTTTCTATCATCCATATATATGTGTGTGTGTGTGTATTTACGTATATATGTATGTATGTATATTTTGTGACCTAATTTGTTATGAATTCTTAACTTATTATTATTTTGTTCTGATTAATTTTATGCTAATTGTATTTGGCAGATCCCATTTTCGTAGCTTATCATGATGAAGAATGGGGAGTTCCAGTCCGTAATGATAAGTATGGCTTCTCTCTCTTTCTCCCCCATCTCTCACTTTACATAAATAACTAAGGACGCTTCTTTTATTTTATATATAACCTAGTTGATTAACAATTACTAAAAGTTTTTCTTCGTTCTATGCAGTATGTTGTTTGAATTGCTAGTTCTGAGTGGTGCTCAAGTTGGCTCAGACTGGACTTCAATCTTGAAAAAAAGACAAGGTTTCAGGTGAGTGCTAATTAATTAATTACTATTTTCTAAACACATACATGTAGATTAAATTGCGCCCTTAATATTAATAAATAGTTTCTTTTCTTGTTTATCTCTTTTTCAGGGATGCATTTTCAGGTTTTGAAGCCGAAACTGTGGCCAAACTAAGTGACAAGCAAATGATGTCCATAAGTACGGAGTATAGCATAGATATGAGCCGAGTTCGAGGTGTTGTCGACAACTCTAACCGAATTCTTGAGGTAACATACATACACTTTTTTCAACTACTCTGTTAATCTTGTCCTTTTACGGCTCATTTTATTAATGACTTTGTTCCTTCTTTAAAAATATAACTTTTTGAGTAATTAATAAAATTTTTGTTAAGATTTAAAAAGAATGTAGTCAAGTCAACAACTTAAATCATTTTTTCAGCATCTCCTCTCCTCTTATTTGGTGAAAAGTTGTTGGGAATCAAGTTCCGAGTTGTCCTATTCAATACAATAAAGTAATGAAAGGCCTCACAACATTGGCTGTTAAGCACATGATCAATCCAGCGCAGCAAATTTAAACCAGAAAAACTGAAACAATAAAATTAAAATATACATAATAACAAGGTCGTGGGATCCATCATTACATTGCTTTATTTATGATTCATTTGATTTATTTATTCGTTAGTTAATTATTAATTATGAAATTGTGTGGGATGACAAATTTACAGGTTAAAAGAGTGTTTGGGTCATTTGAGAAATACATCTGGGGATTTGTTAACCACAAGCCAATCTCTACACAATACAAATTTGGGCATAAAATCCCCGTGAAGACATCAAAATCAGAAAGCATAAGCAAGGACATGGTTAGGAGAGGATTTAGGTTCGTGGGTCCGACGGTGGTCCATTCATTCATGCAAGCCGCCGGCCTAACTATCGATCACTTGATCACTTGCCACCGCCACCTCCCATGCACCTTATTGGCCGCGGCACCATACAAACGCCCCAATAATGATCAAGAACCAACAACACCAACAACACCAACAACAGCTTCGCCTACCCTTTAGAATATCATCGATCAAATTAACATCATACAAATATGCATAAGCTGCGCATAAGTACTATGCTAATTACAATTTATTTTTGAGTGTTTATTATGATTAACTTGTGTACATTATAGGAATATATAGGAAATTAAACAAGTACCGAAGCTTTGTGACTATTGTGATAGACTATAGTTATTTGAATGAGTGATCCGTGAGTGAGTGTTCAATTATTAGTTTGAGCTAATGAATAGTGGGGGAGACAGAGAGCATGTGCAAAGGAGAGGCAACGGCTCGCGTGGGGGATCCAAGTAGTACTGCCATTTGATTTCCCATTTGCTTGCAATTGCTAGGTAGATGGCTATATTAGCTAACCTTTTTTTCCTTTTTTTTTTTTTGAATTTGGCTTTTGGTGGGGAACATGATTATTATTATTATAAACCCAGCTAAGCCAACAATGTTGTATCTTGGATTTGGTTTTTGTTATTTGATTGAAGGTTTGATATGTTAATTAATTTGTCATGTGCAATTTGATCTTTATTGTTGATCTGCTGCAGTTTTACCTCTTTTGCTTCGCTTATGCCTTTTGAAAAATGATGTTAACCCAGATAAGAAGATAAGATGTCTTATTCCATATATGCATGTGCCCACCATGTATCTTTTTTCAAAAGCGAAAGCAATAATAATGGTAGATGCATGGAGTCTTGCAGTCATCTTCTCCATGTGCTCACTGCAGCCTTTCATATCTCTATCTCTCTAATAATTAACGATATTGGAATATTAATTGCACCACCTACTAGGGTTTTCAACGCAATATGTTCTTTTTTTTTAAGAACTTACTTGGTTTAATCTTGAAAATATATCAGGCTCTGCCAGACGATAGCTAGCTCATACTGGATATCTCAATAAATTATGCTGATCATGTATATTAGTAAAATTTTAAATTAATATTAAAAAATTGAAGAACATATCAAGCAACAGAAATTCATTTGCATCGGAAAATTTTTACGCAAAGTATATTTTTTCTTAATTATGTTACGAACTAATATAAATCGCATGATTTAATAACGTCTCATAAAAAATAAATAAAAACGCTTGCATTAAAGAAAGATTATCTATATGTATAGAATAATTTGAACAAAAGAATAGTTTACTAGTTTAATTTTTATTTGATAAAGCATGGACACACAATTGACACCTAAGAATTTAATGTCACTTAAATTAACTTCTACAGAATCTTAGAACTGAGATGCTGCCAAATTAGTTGAGTATTATAACAAAGAATTAAAACGAATGACATCAAATGAAGGAAAAAAAAAAAAGAAAGAAAGAAAGAAAGACCAAGTGAAGGGGAAAAAAAGCAAACAAACAAAGAAAGAAATGAAGAGAGTTTTTAGTTAAAAGGGGAACCCTCTGAGAAATGAAAATCATCTGTATGTTTGCTGAAAGAAAAATAATAGTAATCATCACTGTTAAAAAAATGCAAGTAGGCTTGTGTGTTATTAACTTATCGCAAACTAAATTATAGTGGGGAGAATAATACTGGCTTGCTTTGTTCGAGTATTATTTTTAGGGAGATTTTCAATTTTTCTTATACTATAATTAATATATATCATTTTTTCCCACTGTTTTTATAATAGTTAATAACTCATTGACAGTATAAATTTATTATATTACCTTTATTTTCAAATACACTTTTATTCATATTTATTATAGATAAAATAAATTACATGAATGGAAATTAAAATATAAAAATTAAGTGTTAAAAATAAGAAATATATGTTCTAAATTGGGAAAATTAATAATAAAATATTTTCTTGTACTTTTATTTTATAAAAATTTCTTATAATAAATATATAAGAAAATTATTATAAAATGATAAAAAATTATTATAAGAAAATTTGAATGATCAATAAAATATTATTATAAAATAAATGATAAATTTATTTCTTGTACTTTTTACATTAATTTGAAAATATTATAAAATATTTATTATAAGAAAATGTTCACAAAATAAAAAAGTACGAGAAAAATAATATATTATTTTTTCACATCAATATATATATATATATATTTGTTTTTAATACTTAATTCTTTTTTAGTTTCTATTCTCATCATTTATTTAATTTATAATAAATTATAAATAAAATTTTATTTTAAAATAAGAGTAATATTTGTAAACTTATACTATCAAGAGATTATTGACGATTATAAAAATAATAAAAACAATAGAGGAGAAATTGCCATTCTCCCATATTTCTAATAATAATTAATGAGAAGTATAAAGTGTCGATTTACATCACATGGGCTGTCTTGCTCGAGTGACCATAAGTGAAATAATTCCAAAAACTTACCAAAAAAGACTTGTTTAATTAATGAAACTAAGAAGGATGGCTACCACTTATATGTATAATGATATGTTCTTAATCAATAATCACGTGTATCAAAGCTGTAAAAGTTTTCAGCGTGCCATTTGTGCATATGCAGTAAGATTCTTTTGTAATCACCATCTTCTTCATTGATTTGTTAGTAATTATAATGTTAATTAGAGTTCCTTAATTTGTTGCCTTGTCATTCTTATCCCACAAGTAATGTTTGGTTAACCTTCTCTATGACAAGCTCTTTAAGACAAAATAGGACCACCTTTTACTAACTAATCCCACTTTGAGGAAACAATTAACCATATGAATAATGTTAATAATAAGAGTTAGTTATATTATTTTATGCATTTAATTGATAATTTACTTGATTCATTGACTTTTTTTTTTTAATATGAGTCTTGTTTACACAACTTTGACAAGAAGAGCGGGTAAATTTAAATCATTTAAGTACTAAAAAAATTAAAAAAAATTAGTTGGGCTCGAATAAAGCCCGAGCTTGAAGCTGACCCGAGCTAAACCCAACTCAAAGGTGAAACAATCAGGCTTTTTATCTGGTTCAAGCCCTTTATTTGTGTTATTGGACCCAAGGATGAGCCCGACCCTACAAATTGCCATGCCCAAAAAAAAACTCCTTAAAGAATTCTAGTTTTCATTTTTATATATCTTCCTTTTGGGATATTAAATATATAGAGAAATGTTCCGGTTCGAATTTTTAAAATGCAAACAAATTTTAAAACCGCATGATTTTAAAGATTGAAACTATAAATTTTTAAAATCGTATGGTTTTAAAGATTTTTTGGACTTTTCCGCACTTTAAAATCCCTGACCACAAAACCACTATAGATATATATACATAAAAGATACAGAGAACATTTTAATTAAATTTTACAATTGTTGAAAATAACTTAATTAGATATATAAACGGAATGTTTTCATGGTAAAATCATTACTATTAGGTAATTTACTTATTCATTGTTTCAAAATTATAGCATTGAGACTAAAGGTTACCAATTTAGTAATCCTCTTCCCAAGCAATTAATTGTTGGTCGTGATGTTGTTTGGAGTGAGTCAAGTGCTTGGAATTGGAAAGAGTTGCAGCAATGTCTAGGTGTAATAACTGCAGATGAGCTATAGAGGATGAAGATTCACATGGTTGTGATGATGCAAGACAATTAACTCTAAGAGGCAACCCTCTGACTCCACCAAATTCTCCACTCCACCTTCCTTTCTCGGATCACCACCTAAAACAATGAAGTCTTTGATGGAGATTTATGAGCAAGATGCAAGATGTAATTTTTTTCTAAGATCAGTGAGCCAACTTTGTTTTAAGATGCCATAGAATGCAAAGAATAGTGTCAAGCCATGAATGATGGAATTAAAGCTCTGGAAAGAAATCGCATATAGGAGCTTATAGATTTATTAGAGGGGGAAAAAAAAAGTGCCGTTGGGTTCAAATAGATCTATAAGATTAAATATAAACCTGATGGTTCAATCCAAAAAAATAAGGTGAGGTTAGTTGCCAAGGGATACATGCAGCAACAAGGTATCGATTTCATCAAAAATTTCGCTCCAGTTGCTAGATTTGATACAATTTGAAATGTCTTGGCCAAATCACAAATGGAATGTTTATCAATTTGATGCTATCTCTTGGTGCTTAAAAAAGTAACCATCTACTGCATTGTCCTCATCGGAAGCCGAGTGTATGGCAGCAAGTTCAGCAGCATGTCAAGCAATTCAATTAAGGAGAATTTTAGAAGACATGACCCTATGTTAAAGAGAGGCAATAATTTTATTGTGATAATCAGTCCACATGGCAATGACCAAGAACTTTATGTTTCATAGCCGCACAAGACTCATAGAGATAAAAAATCTTCTTTTATGTCGGACCAATCACTTCCCAAAAGGGTACTCTACTTTTTATTATTATTATTATTATTTTTTTTATAGCAATTTCAATAGAGAACTTTTTCAGAGTAGTTCGAAAGAACAGGTTGTTCCGACTCGATACCGTCAAGAGTTCCTGACTATTGGGTGGGAACAAGTTCATCTTCGGAGTATTTTTCCCTTCCAATATTTTTCTATTTTTTTATACCGTCCGCTATTTCATATGTGACTACGGGTCGAACCAAAACAAAAGACTTTTTCTTTGTAGGTGTGATCCGTTGAACATAGATCCACTTTTTCAATTTTTTTGATTCCAACCGGGTTATTCTATTCCACCTCTTAGAAAGAAAAGAACTTAAATCAAAATATTTAATAGCATGGCGATACATTTATACAAAACTTTTATCCCGAGCACACGCAATGGAGCCGTAAAGGGGATCCTCTATAATTTCGCACGTGAGGGGTTATTTCTTGCTTTCGTCTAGTCATTAATAACTTGATTATTTTTAGATAATAGTAGATAGAAACAACGCTCGTAGGAATTGAACCTAAGAATTCGCCAATTATGAGTTGGGCGCTTTAACCATTCAGCCATGGATGCTTAGCGGGGATCCTCGTACATGGTGAAAGCATTACTTCATCAGAGAATTTATGGAAAATGGAAGTATTAGAATGTTCTATTGCAGTATTGATGAGTAGCTAGTTGATGTATTTACAAAGCCTTTGTCTTTGGAGAAGTTTCTTCATTCTTGGATAGTTTGGGAGTTTAGTATCTTCTTCCAACTATATACCATCAACGACATTTAATAAATGAATGTTAGAAAAAAGAAAAGCATAATATAGCTATTTTTAAGGCCAAAATTAAGCAAGATGAATATTAGGAAAATATAATTATATAGATGATTCATAATCTCTTCTGTGAACTCTTCGTAATAAATTATAGAACATCTAAATTGGTTCTTGAGTGAATGAAAAATTGAATCTTAAAGAACAGTCAATGATTTGAAAAAAAAAATGAAGGGAAAAGTAACAAATCTCCGCCATACATGCTTGTAATGGGCCTCTACCGTGCTTGTCAACAGCACTATAGAGATTCAAGCCCCGGCCCAAGCTATGAAACTGAAAGTCATTTCGGCCCAAACAATCTCAAACAAACTTTTCACATTTCTCAGAACTCCAGCATCACCTCACCGCCTCTCTCTCTCGGCCTAGCTCTCAGTCCTATACATTAATCATTTTTACGCCAAACCATGAATCATCATCTTCATTAAATACCCTCTTCTTTTTCATTTTTACCCTCTTTCCCTAGGTACGATAAGTGGAAGCATACGCCCGATCGTTTCATTGAATTGAACGCAAAATGCCTTTATTCGTTTCCGACGAGGAGATGTCGCGTCTCTCAAACGACGCCGCGGCTGTCGCGGCCAAGGCCGACGCCTACATACGATACCTCCAGACCGACTTTGAGACTGTCAAAGCACGTGCCGACGCCGCCGCTATCACCGCAGAGCAAACTTGTTCTTTGCTCGAACAGAAGTTCATTTCCTTACAGGAAGAGTTCTCCAAAGTTGAGTCCCAAAATGCACAACTTCAGAAGTCTCTCGACGACCGCGTTAACGAACTCGCCGAAGTTCAGTCGCAGAAGCACCAGCTCCACTTACAATTGGTATTTCTTATTGCTTATGATAACCACTAGGGTTTTGGTTTGGTTCCGTAATGAAGCATTGTTTTCATTTTTGGAATAATTTATTTGATTATGTATGTGTGTAGATTGGTAAGGACGGTGAGATGGAGAGGTTAACCATGGAGGTGGCGGAGCTCCATAAGTCAAGGAGGCAGTTGATGGAGTTGGTTGAGCAGAAGGATTTGCAACATAGTGAGAAGGGTGCTACTATTAAGGCTTATCTCGATAAGATTGTATGTTTTATGTTTTAACTAATTATATTTCCATGCTTACTAAAAGAGTGTTTCTTCTACACCATATGAATTTATGATGTTTTCTTTTCTATCGTATTGTTTTATGAAGATCAACTTGACTGACAATGCTGCACAACGGGAAGCACGTCTCGCTGAAACTGAGGCTGAGTTAGCTCGTGCTCAGGCTACGTGCACTCGTCTTACGCAGGTGATTTTGTACAAACTTTCATTATATTTGTTGTGTTAGTCTTTATTATTATTGGCTAAGCAAGCTCATTTAGCTTCTTTAGATTCTGAGGGTGCAGTAGCTATGTTGGTCAACGAAATTAATGTTTTGGTTGTGTATATCACAATTCATTTATGAAATGTACTTATTTAAAAGAATACATAATTCTTGTATTTATGTGATAATTTCTGAGAGGGAAAAAAGGGTGAAAAAACACCTTTCAGCTTTGAACGCTTGCATTATTAGTGTTTGGTTACCGTGTTGATCGGTGCTTATGATCTGTCAAATAAGATTATGACCTGTCATATAAGCTTTTTTCTTTTCAGGATGATTGAAATAAGTTAAGTAAATGGGATAAAAAATTCTTTTCCAGTCCTCTGCAAAATTATTTGTAGAATCAAAATGCATATTTTTATTTTTGTACATTTATGAGAAATTAGAGTCAGACAGTTTAAGCAAGAGCAAGTGTCCTCAAGGAGCTTGAAAGCGTCTGCTGTACTGGATGTTTTTGGGTTTTTGTTGTTTGCTTAGGATATTAATTTGTGGAAGAGCTTTTTAGTTCAAGTGTAATATAGGTAGACTATAAATGCTTTGTTATGATTGTCAGATAGAAAAGTGGGATGAGGGAGGTAATGATTCGGAGAGGAAATATGTTTTGGATGTCTTGCTATGCTTTAATGCCTTCTGTGATTATGCTGTAGCAGTTTCAAGAGTGTTGTGTAAATCACTTGAAATTTTTTGCCTGCTGATAGATTTCCAAGGTTATTATTTGAGTCAAGTTTACACGTTCACTGATTCTTTGCCATTTGTCCATTGCACTCTCTGACTTGAATGCTGTTGGACTAACTAGCTGTGTTTTCAAGATTTCAGTTCTTTTGATGCTTTATTCATGTTCTGATACATTTCAAATTTTTAACTTGGTTGTTCTGGAGTGAATCTTCATTTGACATCTCATTCTTGGATGATTAGGGGAAGGAGCTTATTGAGAGGCATAATGCATGGCTTAATGAGGAGCTGACTTCCAAGGTCAACAGTCTTGTTGAGTTGCGTAGAACATGTGCTGATCTTGAGGCGGATATGTCTGCCAAGCTTTCAGATGTAAGTGCGCTAAGGACATACTATTTCTTTTTCAACGTTTTTCCTTAGTGAAAACTTTAATCTGTTCTCTTGATAAAATAAAAAATGCATTGAAAATGAGAAACTTTTATCAGCCTATTGCAAATGGTACCATTTGGTGATCTCCATCAATTTTTGTTCTCTTGTAGGTTGAGAGGCAGTTCAGTGAATGCTCAAGTTCTTTAAATTGGAATAAAGAAAGGGTGAGGGAGCTAGAAATAAAGCTTTCATCTCTACAAGAGGTATGATTTCTTGTTTTTGGTTTTTACAGTTTGCTTTATGTTTCAATTCTTTTGTATCAGCTGCCTTAATGATATTGCTTTTGTTGCTTGGGTAGGAATTTTGCTCCTCCAAAGATGCAGCTGCAGCCAATGAGGAGAGATTTGCCACGGAGCTTTCAACAGTGAGTTTATAAAATATTTGCTTCAGTAATTTCTCTGTGTGTGTGTGTGTGTCTAGATTCTGTACAGAAAACACATCTTGTTTAGCTTTGGTGTTAAGGATTTGTTGTTGATTTGAAACTCAGAACATGTTATGGGTAGACAGGGTTCATCGGCTTCTAGACTAATGCCAGTTTATATTCCACTACATATTGTTCATTCATTGGTAAAAATATGTCTTTTTCTACGTTTATGATCTTTTTCTTCTTAGAACATTCTTTACCAAATAGTGTTACAACCATGATGAACAACGTATGTTTCTTCTTGGTTTCTTTGATGTATTTATGGGAAGCCCCTACTGTTCTGTGGTTAGGATGGATCAAACTATTTAGTTTTTGGAAGATCTATGGAAGACAAACTATTAAATTTACAAGAGATAAATGGCTTCTCTTGGCTTATGTCAACTTTTTTTCAAAACCAAATATGCATGCATGCATGTGTGTGTGTGTGTGTACATATGCATGTATATGTATACATATGGATATTTATTAACAAACTTTGACAAAAGTTGTGTTACAAAATTTTGACAAAGATATGGAAAGACTAAACTGTCCAAGTAATTATAAACAACTTGCTATCAAATTAGTTTGTCTAAGTAATGAAAATGAATGGAAACATATAATAGAGGTATATATGTAATTGAAGTCGAATAATTTGTCTTCCAAAAATACTTTATATGCGTCCACCAAACTGTTCACTATAGGTTGGATGTCATTTAGAGCTCTATTAGATGCTGGCGTACTTTGACCTTTCTGCAAAGTCTTTGCTGCTTGGATGGAAATAGAGGAACCAAGTCCTAAGTTCTGGAGGATACTGCAGAGGCTAAAGCATAATTTTAGTAATAAACAGAGTATAATTTTTTTTCTTTATTTCTTGTTATTAAATATTTAAAGGGTAAGAAAAACCTAATATAGTAAAATGATAAGATCATGGTGTCCTGATGGTCATGATTTGTACATATTTATTCTTTCTGCAAATTTTCAGGTAAATAAGCTTGTTGAATTATATAAAGAAAGTTCTGAGGAATGGTCCAGAAAGGCTGGAGAGCTCGAGGGTGTGATTAAAGCTCTGGAAGTGAGTTTTATTTCTTTGGTGCTTTTTAATGAATGAAATTGTGTCCCCCCCCCCCCCCCCCCCCCCCCCCGGCCCCAAAACCTTGTTATTATTAGTGTTGTCCGCTCCTGTCTTCATCATTAATATTATATACAATTTCTTATCCCAAAAAAAATTATTGTTGTCCTTGATGTGATTATAATTATTATTATTTTGCTATTGTTAAGCAGACCCAGTTGGCTCAAGTTCAAAACGAGTACAAAGAGAAACTTGAAAAGGAAGTTTTTGCAAGAGAGCAACTGGAAAAGGTATACATAGTCTTCCACTTTTTGTTTTTGTTTTTTTTTTTAGGTGTTTGGTTGTGAGTTATGCAACTTCTTGCAATCTTTTTTTCATTGTTGCTTCCCTTTTAACGTACTTGCCCAAATTTTTTTAAAATTCTCGATTATAAATTATGAATTTTGTTGTGGCTGATGTGCAATTTCAAAATACAGTATCTTAATTTACAGTTTGAAAGGTTACACTTATTAGAATTTCCTGTGGTCATTGTGGTCCTACGCAATTAGTGTTTGTTATTTTAGAACAAATGGTTCTATAATTTCTCAAATTCTCTTCGCCATGATCATGTGAGATTTGGTATCTATCATTGCTATTCTATTGTTTTCTTTGCCATCCCTGATTTTAAAGTATTTTTTTTAAAACATATCATTCACATATAAAGGCATACATTAAAGATATTGTTCACTTACAAGCCCCTTTCATTTCAACATTGGTCCTAGTAAAGGTCTTTAATTGATGATCTTTAACATTTTTATGATATATTTGTATTTTTTATTATAGGAGGCGATGGATTTGAAGGAGAAACTTGAAAAGTGTGAAGCTGAAATTGAAAGTAGTCGGAAAACAAATGAGCTGAACCTTCTGCCACTCAGCAGTTTCTCAGCGGAAACGTATGTCCATAATTTTATGTGGTTGTAGTAAATTTTGGGTGCTATTTGTCCAGCAATGTGGTGTGCATGATTTCATGTTGTTTGTCATCATTAGTTTTTATCTTGATAATGTTATATCCACTGATTTTGTATGCACACGTACTTTCTCAAGCTTACGAAAACATGTTGAGTAGTAAATTTTGGGTGCTATTTGTCCAGAAATGTGGTGTGCATGATTTCATGTTGTTTATCATGATTAGTTTTTATCTTGATAATGTTATATCCACTGATTTGTATGCACACGTATTTTCTCAAGCTTACCAAAACACGTTGAGTAGCATATTTAAATGTGTAAAATGTGCTCTGTAAAAAGGTAAGGTTAACCTTTAATTTTTCTTTTTTTGTAATGCTAGCTGAAATTATGCGGACCAAACCTCTTATGTGCATCATATACAAATCATGTTGGATGACTAAAATTCTACCTTCTTTATGTCAGATTTCAGTTTAATTGATTGGTTTCCTCAGTTTAAGTTTATTCATCTGCTTTATAAGGCTTCTCATAAATTTGCACTTTGAGTATTTTACATAAATACGTAAAATTTGATACTGTATGTATTTGTGTGGCCCCTTTCTTCCCTTCCATTTTGATAAGAATTGTGCATTCCCTGCTGGAATGATAGGAATTATCAACTTTCTTTAGTACTTAATCATGTATGGTTGGAAGTTTAACAATTTTATAGATTGCATATATTGAGGGGGTTAGTGTGGATCTAGGGTTCTGTTTGGTCCTGAACTCCTTGGAAAGAGACTAGCTAATATATCAAATTGTTTGATTTGCTTTATCTATTTCAATGGGTAATTTAACGTGGAAGGTTGTAGGCAGTATACCATGTAATGCAGTACTCTTAATCAGTGCTTTCTGTAGTACACCACGGAATGCAGTCTCTCAATCAGTACTTTCTGTGCATCAGCAAATTTTAAAATGAAAATCATTTCTTCCTTTGTTTGTGTATGCAGTATGTAGCAAATCTGATTTTTTGGATTGGAACAATCATGCCTGTTTCTTTTTTGTAAAGTTGCTAGGTGTGGTGGTTGGGTTGGAAGCTTTTATCATTTGTGAGCTGCAAATTAGTTTCTAATAATACATTTGGTTATTATGGAGCAGATGGATGGAATCATTTGATACCAATAACATTTCTGAAGATAATCGCTTTCCTGTGCCCAAGATTCCAGCGGGTGTCTCAGGAACAGCATTAGCCGCTTCACTTCTGCGTGACGGATGGAGTGTAAGTTAAATGGTAACTTAAATATTTTTCCTTTTCCATATCTTATCCATTCAGATTTAAAGTTGTACTTTGGTCTTTTAGCTAGCTAAAATTTATGCAAAGTACCAAGAGGCTGTTGATGCTCTTCGACATGAGCAACTGGGAAGAAAAGAATCTGAAGCAGTATTGCAACGAGTATGCTCTTTTACCTTCTGCTAAATTTTTATTTCATCAAGAATGTTGGTGCCTGGATTCTTTGAGATATTCATAAAGTAGAAATATTGTTTTGGCAGTTTGGTATTTGGGCTATTGTACGCAGGAAGTTGGGATATAGTTAGTATCATCTACTGGTAGGAAGTAGTTACTTTTCTGTTGCCATATTTTATTGATGTATGTACTCGTAACATTTTTTGTTGATATGAAATAACAAAGACGCGCATATTTTAGTTTGCCAACCCTGTAATATTTTGACATACCTTGTTCAATTGTGCATGTCTTTAGTAGCATCTGGATCTTTCCAAAAGAAACAACTATCTTGTTTTTTCTTGTTGTTTTAAAGTTTAATATCATTCTTGGATTTAAAAAGTTAGTTCAGCAAAAAGCTCAATAGCTGGAATCAATTCAGAAGAAAGCAAATTAATCTCTCTAGTAAACAGAGTTTGGTGTTAAGTGGTTGAGTGGCCTTTGAAGTACTTGGGTTTACCTTTAGATGGTAACTGGGTTCCTATAGGGGAAAAGGTTAGAAAAAGGTCGATGGTTGGAAAAGTGCTTTTCTGTGTGTAGGGGGAAAACTCACTTTCGTTCAGTCTGTTTTACCCCGTCTTCCTATTTATTAGCTCTTACTTCTCAAAATTCCTATAGAAGTTGCTTTTAGAATTCAAAAACTCTGCGGGATGGGAAGGATTTGGAGATAAGAGAGGCATTCATCCTGTTAATTGGGAAGTGGTGTCTAGATCTAAGGAGAAAGGTGGCCTGGGTATTGGGAATTTGGTTAAAAGAAACTAGGCTTTATTGGGTAATTGGTTATGGAGGGTTCCCTTGAAAAGAAACTCTTTATGGCATGCTGTCGAAAGAATAAATATGACATTCATCCTAACAATTGGGGCACAAATATGGCTCGCATTGAAGTACTTAGAAATCTATTCACAAGGCTACTCTTTTTTTCTCCCTCATGTGAAGTTGGTTTTGGGCAACTGTGAAAGAATTCATTTTTGGGAGGATGTTTGGATTGGGGATTTGTCCATATGTTCTACATTCTCTCGTCTTTATATACTCTTTTGCTTGTGTAGTGTCTCTATCAAGAGTATGATTGCTTATTCCCCGTTAGATTGGAAATGGAATTTCAATTTTAAAAGAATTTGGAAGCTAAGTCCTTCAAGGGACTTTTCTTGCAAATTCTTTTTCGTTAAGTCGATTGATGATCAAGTTCTTTTGAACTTTCAGCCTATCCATATGATTTGGAAAGCTAAAGTCCCAAGTTCAGTCCAAATTTTTGCTTGGTCGTTGGCTCTTGGTAAACTTAATACGGCGCCATTATTGAAAGGCATAATCCTAATGTGTGTTCTCCTTCTCGGTGTTTCATGTGCAAGGGAAATGGTGAAAGTGCGGATCATTTGTTTTTGCATTGTCACAATGCTGTCTAGCTGTGGAATAGATTGTTTCAGGCAGCTAAAATCCCTTCGGTGATGCCAGCTTCTAGTATGTCTATGCTTTCAGAGTTTATTCATGCTTTTGGGATGGGTGAAAAAGCTAGAGTGCTGTGGAAATGTTCAGTTATATCCACTTTTTGGGTGATTTGGATTGAAAGAAATAGGATTTTTGAAGATTCCAAGGAAGATATAATCCTTTTGTGGGAAAGAGTGCGATTATGAGCTTCTCTTTGGGCCTTGGTTACTAAGAAGTTTTGAGATTCTTCTTTCTTCTTCATTGATCTACACTGGGAGGGGTGTTGGCTTAATTGTGTGTTTTGTTATGTTTTTGCTTAAAGCTTTCATGGTCTTTTAGATCCTATGCTTGTATTGTCATCTGATTAGCTCCCAATTGTATAGGTCTTTAGTGATCTTTAGTGAGGTTCTTTCTTTGCGGACCCTGCTCGCGTTCTGTGATTATTATTCTTCTTAATACTAGTTTCTTTATTCATATATATACATTTATGTATATATATATATATGTATATATCTGTATAAGGTATTTTAATGCTAAAATTTAAAGCAGTTTAGTTTGAAATATGGAAAATGTTCCATATGTTACCTGATTCAACTTTCTCTGAGATAGAAATCCTAATTTGGAGGTTATGTGATTGCAGGTCCTCTATGAACTAGAAGAGAAAGCGGGAATCATTTTGGATGAAAGAGGTAATATTTTGATTCATATTAAGAAACTGGGTGTCAAAAAATCAAAATGAGTTCAAAATTGTATGTGCCCTCGTGAGCCTTCTTTCCATCGCAAAGCTGTAATGAGATAACATTATGAATTTTACAAATATTAATACGTGAAGAAACTTGAACCAGCAATCAATGTAAGAACAAAGAAAAATAAATAAATAAATAAATAAATAACACAAAGGACTACATCATCATCTAAGGAATGATATCAAACAGTTGTTTCTTGGAATCATTCAGTTTGAGCTTGCTTTTATTGGGTTTATATTTTGGTATTCTGATTGAAATAATGTCTGCAGCGGAATATGAGAGGATGGTTGATGCTTATTCTGCAATCAACCAAAAATTGCAGAACTTCATCTCGGAAAAGTCAAGTTTAGAGAAAACCATTCAGGAATTAAAGGTTTTCTGAAATCTTTTTGTTAGTACTTTGGTTTTTATTGTGTTTTCACGTCTAGCTAGTGGGTTGATAACTTGATATCTTTTACTTATCTTTCAGGCTGATTTGAGGAGGCGTGAGCGTGATTACTACCTGGCTCAAAAGGAGATTAGTGATCTTCAGAAACAGGTTTGTGAAGGTTATCCAAATGGTGGATGACTAAATAATTGTTTATATAGTTTATTTTTGCTGTCAAAACTGGTTTCTTGACTGTGAATTTGATATTCAATCATTTGTATTGGTGTAACCTACACAAAGCAACAAATTCTGATACAAAGAGAGAGGGGGAGGGGGGGACTTGCACATGAACAATAAGATGGAAGGATTTGATGAATTTTGGACGCAGAAGAATTCGTTGCTTTCTGCAGTCACTGTTTTTGTAATTTCTAGTTATCTTCTTGTGTTGCTACTGCTGATGAATGTTGTTAGTAAATTAGAGTTATTAAAGAATCCATTATTAATGCCCTTAAATTATTGTATTCTCTTTTTAAAGAAAAAGATGTAGTCTTGTTTTGTGCTTGTGAGAATGTTTTTCACTGATTGAAGAATAACATGATGACTTCAAGAATATATTTCACCACAGGCATATTATAGTGTGTGAAATTATGTAGGATGTTGGTCCTTTCTGAGATGAGATTTGGGGTGATATTGTGTAGGTGACGGTTCTTCTCAAAGAATGTCGTGATATCCAGCTTCGTTGTGGATTGTCCAGGATTGAGTTTGATGATGATGCCGTAGCTATTGCTGATGTCGAGATGGCTCCAGAGTCTGATGCAGAAAAAATAATTTCAGAACACCTTGTATGGTCTCATTTTCTTAGCTTCTTTCTTTTTAAAATTTAGTGATAGACTTTGAATGTATGTTTTGGTGAAAAAATGTTGGCAGTTGACTTTCAAGGACATAAATGGATTAGTGGAGCAGAATGTCCAACTTAGGAGCCTCGTACGCAATCTTTCTGACCAGATTGAGAGCAGAGAGATGGAGTTCAAGGTAACACAAAAACTTCTCAGCTGTATATATTCTTTGCTTGTTTAATCGACCAACTTGTTAAAGCTGATATCTCGTACTAGTTTTGCAAGTTATGAAGCCCATTTTTTACAAGGTTTGTCTTCTTCTTTGCAATTGCAGGATAAGTTGGAATTGGAGCTTAAAAAACATACGGATGAAGCTGCCTCTAAAGTTGCTGCTGTGTTAGACAGGGCTGAAGAGCAAGGTCGCATGATCGAATCACTTCACACCTCGGTAAGCTTTTTCAGGCATATATTGCTTGTTTTTACTCTGGCTATGAATGATGTAAAAATTTCCAAATTTTGATGTTTATTTATTCATTTCTTGTCCATCTGTCTAGGTTGCTATGTATAAAAGGCTATATGAAGAGGAACATAAATTGCATTCATCTCATACGCAGTATATAGAGGCAGCTCCAGGTTCTATTTCTGCCCAGCTTAATTTATTGGCATTATTCTATCCAATGTTTAATATCCTTGCCAAAATGCTAAGTGGGGGTAAGGATAAAAGAGGGAGATTTTTTGGTTGAAGATCGTATGTATTTAGCAAATTGGGTATGATGCTGCTGCCATGGAAAGATATGTCTGTTTGCCCTTTCCTATGCAAATATGCAATAACTAAGTTTTGGTTCTTAAAGTTCCCTCAAGATGCAAAGGTGTAATGTAGAACCAATGTGCATTGTTTTGAGAATTGAGACTTTTATGGGGCTAAATGAGTTTTATGATAGATAGAGTCTAAAAATATTATGTATGGAAGATTTTATGTACAGAGGATACATAATGTATGGGAGATATTATGGGTTCTTTTATGGATATTGTTTAAAAATATTATGTATAGAAGATACCAGGGTTAAAGTTCAGCTTTCCTTACTTGTTTCTTCAATAGGATAAATTTTGTTGATTTTCATTTTTTTTTCAATTAATTGTGATGTCTATTTTCTTGGTAGGATAAGAAACGTGATGATCAAGATCATTTCTTTTTTGTTCTTTGCTTCGACTAGTTTTCTGTGAACTTAAATAGTGTGCTTTTTATTTGTTGGTATAATTTGTTCTGTGGTTGCTGCATAGATGGAAGAAAGGATCTCTTGCTTCTGCTCGAAGGTTCCCAGGTATGATTTGGTTCAATACTTCTTTCTGGGAGGCTGGGGATGTGTATTTATTTATTTTGTTTCTCGGTATTGGTTACCTGATTTACTCAATACAGGAAGCTACTAAAAGGGCCCAAGAAAAGATGGCTGAGCGTGTCCGCTGTCTTGAAGATGATTTGGGAAAGGCTAGGTAAAGTTATCTATTAAGCTCTGCTTTCTGAACTCATGGTGGAATTCAGAATTTTATTGGCTTAGAGAGCCTTCTATGCAGTGTTTTACTTAGTTTTAGTATCACATCCAAAACACTGAGCTTAAGCTTAAACTGCTGAATACACTACGTTTTTCCTTTTATTCTACTACCGATTTTTTGGCCTGCCTTTTTTAATATGGACCAGGCTCCAATGTGGTGGTTGACAATTCAAACTAGTCTTTATTACTTTTTTCATGGCTACTGGCTTTTATGGAGCAAGTTCTATGAGCTTTGCTGAGTCTGCATATCACTTTTTGCTAGCTGTAACTTCTTTTTAGCAATTGCTGGCACACCCCTTTTGAATTTTTTTGTATTTTATTGTTTTAATTTCAATACCATTTCTTGTTTCCTATCAAATGAAAAATATTTGTATTCCCTCAATACAACTGTAATATAATGCAACATCTCAATAGATACTATATCGTGATGCTGTGTTGCAACAATCTTCAATGTAGCAAAGGTCCAGCTAGTTAATACTCATGCTATGCTTCAGCCTAATGTTAAATTTCTTCTTGAATTAATTAATTCCTTATATTTTCTTCACTTATCAATGCCGTGTATTTTTCAACTGAAATTTTCGTTCAGGGTGAAGGCTTTGCTCATGATGAGCATGTTATGCAGTTTAAATTTTTTTAAACCATTCACTATTGGTTACCTTAACTTTGAGCCCAAAGCTGGTATAGAAATAGATCTTTTGTATTCTTTATAAATAGTCATTGCATTTAATAATAATTTGGTACATAAATTTATTTTTTAAACATATGCAAAATTTTGCCTTTTCTTTGGTCAATGTTCTATTAGAAATCCTCAACTTTTAAGCATGCTTTCTTGTCAAATCTTCTTTTAAATTTTTTCTCTTTAACCTAGGGAGTGGTTGTACTTGAGTACGTTAAACAAGCATTTGGCATATATTTTCTTCCAAATATTTTTTGAGTTGCTGGTTGCAGCATTTGAATTTTTATCATTGTTGTGGTCATCATCATAAAAACATATTTTTTATGATACAAATTGTTATTATTGTTTCTGGCATAATATTGAGATTGTTTTTACCTCATTTCATCACGTTATTATAGCTTATTTCATCTTATGTAATTAGGAGTGAGATTATAGCACTGCGATCAGAGCGTGATAAGTTGGCTCTGGAAGCGGAATTTGCAAGAGAAAAGCTTGACAGTGTAATGAGAGAAGCAGAACACCAGGTGAAACAACTTAATGTGGTATGTGTATGGATATGTGTATCTTGGAATAAGTGGGCTTTTTACAAAATTTCCTCTTTATTTGCATGTGACGCATGGCAGAAAGTCGAAGTCAATGGTGTTTTGGCAAGAAACGTGGAGTTTTCCCAACTGGTTGTTGACTACCAGCGAAAGCTGCGCGAAACATCAGAATCTTTGAATGCAGCTCAGGAGCTCTCCCGGAAGCTAGCTATGGAGGTGGAAGTTATACTGGATGTAGTTAACGATGTTGATCCTTGTAGTTGATATTCACCGAATTTCTTGTGCTTCTATAGGTATCTGTTTTAAAGCATGAAAAAGAGATGTTGTCAAACTCTGAACAGAGAGCTTATGATGAAGTCCGTAGTTTGTCAGAGAGAGTTTATCGGTTGCAGGTTGGGAGATTCAATACCACAGATTTCTATCTTGCAAATGCTGTGAATGTTCTACATTTGGACTTAGAAAAAAAATGGTTCTAATTTTACTTCGTGCAGGCTAGTTTGGACACTATCCAGAATGCCGAAGAAGTTCGCGAGGTAGCTAATCTCACCTGTGAATATTTGTGCATTTTTTTCAAATCATGGGATCTTCCCGAGTGATTGAGTTGTATCGTGCTTATCACTGGAACTGCAGGAAGCAAGAGCTGCAGAAAGGAGAAAACAAGAAGAGTATATTAAACAAGTTGAGGTGTGTTTTCATCAAATCTCCAATATTTTCTGGCATGATGAGTTGATGGAAAATGTTTTTATTTAGACTGTAAAATGATAGTTATTCAAGTTGTTGCCAATTGATTGTGTTGTTTGTAGTATTTGCTAGTTAAGCTTTATTATCATTGGTTCTTTTTATTTCCTTTTATAATAATATGTCCACTCAATAGTCTTCCTTGCGCGTATGGCTTGGATCAGGGTTGGGTTATGAAATCAGAACCAATATTTGGAGAATGTAGCCACTAGAATGAGCATGTGTTCACACTTTTTGGTTTTATGATGTTGGAATCTGATTTTTGCTTTAGTCTGAACATGATTATCCATGGAGAGGTCAATACTAAAGTTGATCATTTCCATTGTAATTATATTGAAAATGTTAACCATTGGTTCTGTTGATTGGTGAACCCTTTGTAGAAGGAGTGTATGGAGTCATTTCCTGTCTATTGTTGCTTCAAACCTTTGGTTTTCTTGTCTTTTTCAGTTTTGTTCTAAGAAATGCAAATACTTATTTCATGTTACTAAGACATTATTTAAACTTTTTTGTGTGCACAAAGGAGCCATATCTAATTTTTTTGATGTTGCACCAATAAAATTTGTGCAGAGGGAATGGGCTGAGGCTAAGAAAGAGCTGCAAGAAGAGCGGGATAATGTTCGATTGCTCACATCTGACCGGGAACAAACTTTAAAAAATGCTGTTAAGCAAGTTGAAGAAATGGGAAAAGAATTGGCTACTGCCTTGCGTGCAGTTGCGTCAGCAGAGACTAGAGCTGCTGTTGCGGAGGTTATTATCTGTTGAAAAGGCTAATGCTTTATGGACTAGTCCCTTCTCTTCCTAGAATTGAAATAAAGAAATGTTGTTAATCAGTTTCATGCTTTCTTTTATCTTTATGACTCATAGCTTACTTATTTGGTGGCTGTTTTGCTTTATCAGACCAAACTTTCTGATATGGAGAAAAGGATTAGACCTTTGGACACAAAGGTATAGCTTTGTTGAATTTTTTTATTTTATTTTTAGAATGCAAGTGAAGTTACTCGCACTTGCCATCTTTGCTTAACAGGGTCTGCTTTTCGATGTGCCTTGTTTCTGAGTGTCTATTTCTTCAAGTTTGCTCCTAGTATTTTGTGGTTTATGCTAGTTGTTGTGTTTTTTTTCCCTTTTTCTTTTTGGGTGATAAGTGTTTGTGCTAGCTTAATTAAACTGACTAGTGCAATACATATTCTTTCTTGATGTATGTGTGGTATCATGCCAAACATATATATTCATTTGAGATAAAACTATTGTTGAGCTCATAGTCATTTTGTAGTTTGCCTATTCATGGTGCAGAAATGGTGCTGATGTTCGTATCTTACTAATAATCTGCCTGTTAAGGCTAAAAATCATGATGACTTTAGGCTCCTTGTAGTTGATATTTTTATTTTCAGTTAAAGGTAGTCTGATGGTGACATCAATTTGAAGGAATCATTCAGATCCAACATTCCTATGTAGTCTATGATTTCTTGTACAATGTTTACTAATTTCATTAGTATGAGATACTTTGTCTTGTGTGATCTGTCTCTGACATTGATTGGCTAATATGATTTTCTAGTTTCAGCGAAGCCTGACACTAAACCTCGGATCAGTTTCACTATAAAAATAGTAACAGCAACTCTAGTCTATGGCTGAATTTTATTGTGTAAAATGCGGCCAGTTAAATACTGTAATTTTCTATATTGTGTAAATTATAGATGAGCAGAGTCTTTGGTTTGATATTATTCTACTTGTTTTACTCCTATAAATGGAGTGAGTCTAATATGTAGTAATTGCTTTTATTGGGTTCTTAATTCAATTAATGCAGGGTGATGAGGTGGATGATGGTAGCAGACCAAGTGATGAGGTCAGTATTCATTTACCTCTAGGATCTTCTGTGAATGATGCTGCTGATACTGTTTGCATACGCATCATCTAGTGTCCAGTGTGTTCGTATTAGAGATAACAACTTATGATTAGCTGCATCTCTCCTTAGGTTAATGCCTTTATTGTGTATTGCAAAGGTTTACCCTCACAGTTATACCTTAACTAATTTTAAAATGACTGTTTCACCGACCAAGTTCTAAGTGTAGTCCTTCTTTTCTTTTTTTCCCGGGTGGGGGGGTAGGTGGTTTTTTGGAGTGGAAAATTTCACTTTCTGGTTGGCTTGTATAAGGTGGGGATTTAAGTTCTTCATCTTGATTGCTATATCCGAAAGGGTGTTCTAGATGTTTGCCTTAGAATACGAACATTATAATCCGCTAAAGTGTTACTCTTAGGCTAATGCCTCTGTGCCCTATTATGGAGGTTTGTCTCTTTAAACATAAGCTTAAGTTATGCTTGGTGGAGTGATTTTGAAAATGCAAAATGTGAATTTCACCATTCTCTATTCCCTATCAATTGAGCTTGATTTTGAAAATGTGAAATCTCAATTGAATTATATTTGGCTGTATAATATATTAATCTAACTGTCCCAGACTTTTTGATATGATGCATTGCTATTGTTTCACTTAAATATGCTCTAGGTTCAATTGCAAGTGGGAAAAGAAGAGCTGGAAAAATTAAAGGAAGAAGCACAAGCTAACAGGGAACACATGCTTCAGGTGCGTGTATATAGCAGCATTTAAGTATTCTTACCATTCTTATACAGTAGAATAATTCAAATAACATTTCACTCTATTTTGCAGTATAAGAGCATAGCACAGGTGAATGAAGCTGCATTGAAGGAGATGGAAACTGTTCATGAAAACTTTAGGACTCAGGTAATTTTTGGCATTATGGGCTCTTAAAAATGTGTTTCAAAGACTTTCAATTAATCTGTTTTAAGTTTTATTAAGTTTTTTTTCGTGAAAATATCTGTTAGGCGGAAGGGGTGAAGAAATCCTTAGAAGACGAACTTCATTCACTTAGAAAGAGGGTTTCTGAGCTCGAAAGGGAGAATATTTTGAAGTCTGAGGAAATTGCATCTGCAGCTGGAGTAAGGGAAGATGCCCTTGCATCTGCTCGAGAAGAAATTACTAACTTGAAGGAAGAAAGATCAATTAAAATGTAAGACTGTTTCATATTATGTTGTGGTGATTTTGATTTTCCCTTGCATTCATTCCTCATACACTCGCTTTGATTGTAGTTCTCAAATTGTGAACTTGGAAGTTCAAGTTTCTACTTTGAAAGAAGACCTGGAAAAAGAGCATGAGCGACGGCAAGCTGCTCAAGCCAATTATGAAAGACAGGTTACTTTTAGCTATTTGAAGATGCACACAAGTTGCTGAAATGATGCATGCATAGAGCCTAGGCTACAGTATTGAGATCAATTTAAAATTTTCTAAGGTCACTGCTGTGGAAATTCAGTTTAACAAATGCTTCAAATTTTCTGAATAAGCTTGCTTCGCTAGCAGTGCATTGGAAAACATGTTCATGTCCTTCTTTATAATATTCCTCTGGGTAGAAAGTGCTGTTTCTTATCTATAATATTTGTTTTAAAAAGATTAGGGATAGCTGGTTTTTGTATTTTGTAGAATGAGGGAAAAAAATGTCATAAACTGTGGGCTTGCAGATTTTATACTTTAGACTTGATCCAGTTTGGTGGTAATCTTCTATGATTTCTGTATGCACAGGTTATTTTGCAGTCTGAGACAATTCAGGAGCTGACCAAAACATCACGAGCCTTGGCTTCGTTGCAAGAGCAAACATCTGAGTTGCATAAACTGGCAGATGCATTGAAAGCTGAAAATGTAAATATTGTACATGCTATTTTAGTTTCATTGTTGTTTTTGTTGTGTTGTGGGGGGGGGGGGGGGGGTGCTTGGAAAAAAAAGGAAATTCTGATTTATGGTTTTTACCTTTTAGTTTTGCTGTGGTATGACAAGCTAGTTTTACTGGTATTCTCAATGTCTCTTTCTCTTGACTTTAGATCGCAGAAGCTTTAGATATGCCATGCCTAGATCACTTGATGTTGTGAGATACAAAAATGCTTACCCTGCTACAATTTGCAGGTCCAGTCTGTTTTCAATATTATGCATAGAATTCTCTTAGTTGTTTTATAGTATGATTTGAAAGGAACTAAATGATATCCTAGGAGAAGTGAGCTTGGTGAAATTTAAGTTGCTTTTCTGGCTACTATTTTGCTAGAGCTCGTGAAAGAGAACTTCTTGGACTTGAAGGATTATCAAAACATATTAGTGTTTCATTTCTTTTGTCTTGATTTTATTGATAGTTGATGACAACATATGCTAGTGTTTTGTTTGGCATTAGATAATTTTACGAGGGAACATGTTATTGTGATGGGTATCTGCTGCTGCTTTTGGTTTTTTATTATTATGTTCCCAACTTTCTTTTTAGTCGCTAGCTTATATATAGTCATGCTGGCAGTTTTTGAGTTTAATTCCATTAGCTGATTGACTTCCTGGCATAATTTTGCTACAGAGTGAACTAAAGAGTAAGTGGGAGTTAGAGAAATCAGTTCTGGAGAAATTGAAGAATGAAGCTGAAGAGAAATACGATGAAGTTAACGAACAGGTCAATGCAAGCCTTCTAGTTGCTTTGTTATGTTCTCACATGACCATTGACCACTCTCAATTCTTTGACTGGATCGATCAAGATCTGGAGTTTTACATTAACTGATGAATATGAGAGATCCAATTCTAAATCTCACTCCAAACTTCACACGATCTCGCATAATCAATTTTTAGAATTTTGGAGTTATTTATTGATGTTTCGCATCTGGATGGAATTTTGCAGAACAAAATACTACACAGTCGACTTGAGGCTTTGCACATTCAATTGACTGAAAAGGATGGTAGCTCTGTCAGGATTTCTTCTCAAAGCACTGATTCTAATCCAAATGGTGATGCTAGTTTGCAGAGTGTGATTAGTTTTCTTCGAAATCGAAAATCAATAGTAAGTAGATTTCACCTATGATGATTCCTCTTATGTCATGGACTTTCTTAATGTTTTTGAAAACTTCCTCAGGCTGAGACGGAGGTAGCTTTGTTAACAACAGAAAAGCTACGCTTGCAAAAACAAGTATGTTATTTAATATTTTATTTTATTATGCAGTTATTCATTATTATTGAATTGATTCTCCGCAGTCTTGATTTCTCAAGTTTTCTTTTGGCAAGTCAAAATAAGAAGCTCATTTTAAATTAAATTTTGTTTCAAATTTAAAAACTGCTTTTATGTGGCCATAAACATTGCTAAAGCGTTCATCGTTTGTGGAAGGGATTGATTTTGTATTGTACATCAACTCATTGTAAACTAGTCACTTCTTTATTACTTTTATCCAACCTACTACGGATCATGGATTCTCTCTTTGTTGTTCTTGGTGATGTGAAATGACGCTTGTGATGGGTGTGCTTAGGAAGAGTTTATAGGCCGTATTCTAGGATGATTTGTTAAGATGTTAGTCCGTCCACATTCACTGGTAATGTTGTAGTTTAATATTGTTAATGTCCCAGTTCCGTCCAGAAATCAGGTCCCAAATGAATGATCTAAAGCATAATTTCATTAACCTCTGTCATCCTAACTTGATTTGACTTCTATGTAGCTTGAGAGTGCTCTTAAGGCAGCAGAGAATGCCCAAGCATCACTTACTACTGAGCGTGCAAATTCAAGAGCTATGCTATTGACAGAGGAAGAGATCAAATCCTTAAAGCTCCAGGTTAGGTTTTATTTTTTCTTGAAATATTCACATTATGGAAACATTGACTGCTGAAAATCATTTTTCTCTGCCCGTTCTTCCTATTTCAATAGCTGCAACATTTTATGGTCTGGATTCATTTCAGGTTGCTCTATTGCATATTCTGTTAAACTTGTAACTAGTTCCTTCTTAAATTTTTGTTCTCTCATAACCTCAGATTATTGTTAAAATTTTGCAGGTTAGGGAACTAAATTTGCTTCGCGAAAGCAATGTGCAGCTCAGAGAGGAAAATAAGTATAATTTTGAGGAATGCCAGGTATGCCCAGGGGGGGACCTCTGCATTTAGAGATTAGTTTTCATTTCTGTTATACTGTTTTGTATATTCAGAGTAGTTTGATGTTATTCTTAAATTTACTAAGTTATCTTGATATGATCATAGAAATTGCGTGAGGTAGCTCAAAAGACCAAGTCTGATTGTGACAATCTAGAGAATCTGTTGAGAGAGAGACAAATTGAGATTGAAGCTTGTAAGAAAGAAATGGAAAAGCAGAGGACGGAGAAGGAAAACCTGGAAAAGAGGGTCTCTGAGGTACTGCATGTTTGAACTGCTTTTAATTTTACTCAATTCTTTTATGGTTGCAATCTAACATGTAGAACTTCATGTAGTTACTTCAGAGGTGTAGAAACATTGATGTTGAAGACTATGATCGCCTGAAGGTTGAAGTTCGGCAGATGGAGGTAGAGTAATTCTTTTAAGTTATTTCTCATGCATTTGGCAAATTGATGGTTCTCGATTATGCTTTTGGCCTATTTCCTGATTTATTTTGATTTTTGGTGACATTATTTTCTCCGTTTGTGTTTTATTTTGTCTGTTTACTATTAACTATATTTTCTTGTCAAGCAACCCCCACCCCCCCCCCCCCCAACAAAAAAAAAAGCCCGCGCATCCTGGAGGGACCTGAATATCTTTTTCAGCTATTATCTTTTAGTTTTCACCAAAATATCACCACAGATGTGATGCTTTTAATCACATATACTGGGAGCTGGAAGAAAACTAGGAAATATGTAAAACATTAGTTGCATGTCCTTAATCATTTAAATAGCTCTGGTAAGTTCGGGATGGACGTTTTGGGAAACCATCAGTATGGCTAGATGTAACAATCAATTTTCGCTTGGTTTCTTAGTCTCTGTACCCTCTGCAGCCTATAGTAGTTCCCCATCTTCATTATATTGGTATTATTTTCTCATTAATTTTTCAAATGTGTCTTCACTTTCACCAGGAAAAACTAAGCGGCAAGAATGCCGAGATAGAGGAAACAAGAAACCTTCTTTCTACGAAGCTGGATACTATTTCCCAATTGGAGCAAGAACTTGCAAACAGCAGACTGGAACTGAGTGAGAAGGAGAAGAGGCTTAGTGATATTTCTCAGGCGGAGGTACACCTACACGCGTTTCATATGGAATAGATAGATATGGGTTTGTTTCTATGTCCTCAATACTTGTATGGTTTTATGTGCAGGCTGCTAGGAAGTTAGAGATGGAGAAGCAAAAGAGGATTTCCGCTCAACTAAGGGTGACTATTTGACTAATTCTTATGCATAATCAATTGCCTCTATTTGGTTACTGTAATTTTCTTTTGATGTGTAATGTTTTATATTGACACAAAATCGGTTACTTCAGAGGAAATGTGAAATGTTGTCGAAGGAAAAGGAGGAATCAATCAAAGAAAATCAATCTCTTGCCAGACAGTTGGATGATTTGAAACAGGGTAGCCTTTTCTTCTTGTTTTTGGTTTAGTATCATCATGATTTTCATTTATTATTTTCTTTTGGACTTTGAAATCTGGTGTGCTTTTGGTTTATTTTTGTAACTCATGTTTATTAATTGCCTTCATAGGTAAAAAGTCTACTGGTGATGTTACTGGTGAGCAAGTGATGAAGGAAAAAGAGGAGAAAGATACTAGAATACAGGTTTACAAATAACCACTTCTCTTTTTGGGTTTCATTTTGTTGTATCTGTTTCCTTTTTCTCTTCTTCTGCTTCTTTTGAGCTTCTACACCTCTGCCAGATTCTAGAGAGAACTGTTGAGAGACAAAGAGAGGAGTTGAAGAAAGAGAAGGATGACAATCAGAAGGAGAAAGAAAAGCGTCTGAAAGGGGAGAAAGTAATGTTGGATTCTGCTAAGCTTGCGGATCAGGTTATCCATCTGTTCATCATCATGCAATGCTTGAATTTCTTGTGTGGGCATTTTAAAATTTGCACCCTAGTGAAAACTGAAAACTGAAAACAGTCACAGCCGATTTTTAGTGAAAAGTTGATTCTGTTCTTTAATTCCAACTTTAATGCTCCTTTTCTCCCATTATTAGTGGAAAACAAGGATTTCAAGCGAACTTGAGCAGCATAAGCAGGCTGTGAAACGCCTTTCAGACGAACTAGAAAAGCTCAAGCATACTGAAGCTGGTCTTCCAGAGGTAATAATAATCTATGACTTTCTATTTATAACACATTTCTTTTCAAATGTTGAATTTGAATGAACAAAGATAGTGTGTGATTGCTGCCGCACTTTGGGCCTCCATCACTTGGGAATTTTAAGATTCTTCTTTCCTCACTTGGGAATTTGAAGGGGTCTTATGTTAATTTTGTGAATTTCCTTTTATCATTGATCAGTCATTAGTCATCAGGGTAATCCTTGAGTTCAATTTTTAAAATTCTTCTAATTATATTATCTATTCATATTCTTTTCAGCTGGCAACAACCATTCCCATTATTTATTTATTAAGTTTTGCGCTTGATTTGTGTATATTGGAATGAATTACATTTCTAGATATTGGAATTGAAAAAAAATGGCTCAAGTTGATGTTTTTCTTATGCTTTGTGGTATCTATCTCATTCTTGCTCAATTTTGTTACTTTTTCTCAGGGTACCTCGGTTGTTCAGATCCTTTCTGGAACAAATTTGGATGATCATGCTTCATCCTATTTTTCTGCTGTTGAAAGTTTTGAAAGGGTGGCACGTTCAGTTATTGTCGAACTTGGAACTTGTGGTCCTTTGGAGACATCTTTGGCCTTAGATGCTGCAGCAGCAGCAGCTACAACGGGTATAATTTTTTCCTTGCCCAACAGTTTGTCACCTCTAAAAATGGTGGTCGCTTAATTTTTTCAACCCTGTAGGTTCAGCGGCTGCTACTCTGGCACCGGTTATGGCGACTTCAGCAGGACCTGGAACAAGTCATTTACCTGTAAAAGCAACTGATGGAAAAGAGAGAGTTAATCTGCCCAAAACCAATGCTGAAACTCGTAAACCTGGTCGACGATTGGTTCGTCCCCGACTTAAAAGACCTGAAGAGTCACAGGGTGATATGGAGACGTCAGAGGCAGAAGGATCTAACATTACAGGGAAGGTTGCAGCATCTCATGATGCAGAAACTCAAGGAAATCTTGCCCTACAGAGTCAACCGTCGGCACGTAAACGCCCAGCTTCAACCACAACTGAGTTGCGCGAGGAATCACTCTCTCAAGGGGAGCCCAGTTCTGATGTCCCAGCACCAGTGCTGAAGAAGTCCAAGTTACCAGATTCCTGTTCAGAAGATGCAGGAGGACAAGCTGCATCTCCATTGGAAGATACTCAACCAACAACTGAAGAATCTGTTGAAGCTGTTGGTGATTTAGCTCAAGGTTCAAATGAGGAAGCTGTTGAAGCTGAGAAGGAAGAGGTTGACACTACAGGAGAGAAGGCTGAGGAGATGAAAGAATCACATCAGGTAGATACCACAAGTGAAGCTGAATTGCAAAATGATAAGAATGATGTTTTGGAAGAGAATTTGGATAGGCCAACTGGAGTTGAGATGGCATGTGATGATGGATCAAAGGATCAGGCTGAGCAAGAGAACCAACAGTTGACATTGGAATCTGAAAGTGAGAGGGAAGAGGGAGAGCTGTTGCCAGATGTGACAGAGGTTGAAGGGGCTGCTGACCTGTCAAATGTGGTTGGGAGCCCAGAAATTGGAGAACTTCTGCCTGAGCTTGTTTCAACTCCCGTGGTCTCACCAGGTGGGAATGAGGATGAAGCTCCAGCTTCTGAGGAACCCCAGGAGGCTGTAAATGATGAAGTTGACGGAACTGAAGAGAATGCTGAAGGTCTTGAAAAGACTAATGATGGTGAAGAGGCCGATCAGGTCCCCGAAGGTTCTGTGACTACTGGTGAGACGGCATCCACCAGTTCAGCTATAGAACCTGACATCTCAAGGCAACCTAGTTCCAGTGCAACGACGACTGAAGCAAAACAGGCATCCCCTCCTGCAAGTAATGCCTCACATATAGTAAACCTAAGGGAGCGAGCAAGGGAGAGGGCTATGCAAAGACAAGCTGGAGCAATGCCTTCTACAGTGATCAGAGGCCGTGGCAGACCGGCAGGACGTGGTCGTGGCATACGTGGTGGCCGCAGCGGACGGGGACAAAGTCCTGCTCAGCAATGATGAGCTGTTGGAATATGTAGTGATCATATTGATTGCCGATGGCTACAACACAAAGTACCTGTGGAGTTGTGTCTAGGTTGAGTAATCCTCAATTCCTCATAATCCCCCCCCCCCCCCCAATCCCCTCCAATCCCCTCTCCCCCGCCAAACAAAAAAAAACCCCACAGAACACCAAAAAAAAAAAAAAAGTTGATTTGACTCTGCTTTGGTCACTGACTCCGTAGGCATGGTTCGCTCGTATCTTATTGTGTCTACCACTACTATTGGAGAGAGGAAGTCAGTCGTGAATCTCAGGTCACAATGTGCCATCTTCCGTAGAAAAGGATCTAGAACTCAAATGGTGAGGTCTTTTAAATGCGGTGGCGATTTCACGTGGGTAAATACCTTTTGTGTTGGATACAAAGATTATGATATGAACTCGTCTCGCATCATGTAACTGAGTACCCGGTTGGGTACAATGATTAAGATGTCCTAATTTTCTTATTGCTTGAAAATGTGTCTCGTTAATTGTATGTATTTGTAACGTGAAGAATATAACCCCGTCTGACTAATCATTATTCAGAAAACTTGTAATATTATAGTAGCAGCAATCTCACTATTAATAATTTACATATTTTTACTTGAGACGGACATTTAAAAGCAGATTGCCAACCACAGTCGCGGGTATTGCATCAACAGCACACCACACCGCAAAACAATAAAAGAAAATCTGTGGGAGTACAAATGGATTCACCTAAAGAAAATGTGTGGGAGGGAATACAAATGGATTCACTCGCTATGAAAAGTAAAAAATGAACAGAAACTTGCATTAAGATCATCAATTCATTGTTGGAATCATGCTTTTTCTATATGGCTAACAAAAGACCACTTTCTTATCCAAAGGTCACCCAAACGATCATTCCAGTTTCTGTGTAAGGGAATCATTCTTGCCTAGCAAAGTACCACCAAAACTAGCCAAAAACTTGGCGTTTCCTTAAAAAACCTTATTTCATTTCTCAAACTTCTATTTTGCATAAAGGTCCAGGTGGTGCTGCCATCAGCAGTGATGGGGAAGAAGTCTCCCAGTGCATCCATTGGCTTTCATTAATCAATCCGTCAAGCCGTTGCCCTCCTTTATTCATTCCCTTATTCCTTGCAGCCGTCAACATTTTCTACAGCAGATAAACCTATTGACTGAAAACTGGAGGTTAAGTCATCTGCTTTCGACTGCCAAGTACAAAAACACAGGCACAAAAGACAAATCAAAAACTAATATCAATAGACATGAAGACACATGCTTGCATGTCCTTGAAGGGAATAAGAGAAAGAAAATGTAATAACTAACACACTTTCCAACAGATCTAAACCCAAAAATAATTCCCAAATTTTTAATGCCACTACATCATAGATGCCCACAAATCCTATCTGAACAGAATCTTCTAAATTAGTTTAATGGAAGAGAATTGATTTTAGAACTTTAAGATCTGACAATTCATCCATTCAACATATGTCTTGTCTTCTTAAAGAAGAAAGTAGAAAGAAGCAGGACAAGAAGAAAACCTGTATCTGAATCTGATCAAGACGGGGCACAGATAGTCTTACTTTCTTTTCTTGCATCACCTTTTGACGGCTTTCATAAAAATCAAAATCATCCAATATGGACGTCTTCGAAGGATAACTCTTAAATATGTTCAAAATTTCAATACCCTGAGGAAATTTCACCTGAGGACAAAAACAGTAAGTATCGTTTAGATGGATCTCAAAAGTCATGAACGCAAGAACAGAAATAATTGAATAATTGTCAGCTGTACCTCCTGTGTGTCTCTGCTATTGGTTACTGGCTTCTTGTCATTATTTTCAAGTATTATATGTCGTAACTGTGGGTTTGGAACATCTTTTATAATGTGCCACTTGACAGGAAAATAACCATTCCACTTATCCTGTTGCCAAAAATCCATATTCTTATTGAAATCCACTCGGCCAATCATCTCCGCAACTCCACAGAACTGACCACTTGCATTCACCTAAACCACACAATAAGACAAGAAAAATAAGATCATCAAGCACTAGCTCCTAAGAAACTGGGGCATAACAAATCAATGAAATCATACATAATTCACAATGATTATTCAAAACCAACTATCCAAGACTAAATCAAATTAACAATCGAAATTTGAAACATACCGAAAAGAAAAGAAAAACAGGACATTTGCTGCCTTTCTCAGCAATCCTGCTTTGTGCATCTTCATACGCAGCATCCAGCTTCTTATTCCCATTTGGAGTACTAGACCAAACACTGTATTTAATGCTTTTGTGAATGTCATCCTCACTGTAAGATTTGATGACAAAGAAAAGAGCATGATCATATTTGATCCGAAAGTCAGGAAGATTATACTGATCTTTCCAAATAACAGAAGATATACTATCACTGTTTCCTTTCTCATTAGTACCCAACGCTCCAACAGCATTAGCTCCAGATTCCAAAGCATCTTTATTACTGGTTGTACTAGTATCATGATTCTGCTCATTAGACAAACTTAAATCACTAATGCTATTATCTCTGCTTCTTGATTTTGTCTTTTCATTCCCACCCCAACCTGGGGCATTGGCTTTGTAATTAACAGGGCCATGTGAATAGACCACTCCAACTTTCCCCTGACTATACAGCGGAAACTTTGCTAATTGGAGGTAACCTTTTCCTGGAGCATCTGGCTGCAAAGTTGAAACATGTTGCAGAGCCTGAAAACATAAAATAAAGTTATAAAGATGCCTGAGCAGGAGAGGAAATAATTCAAAAGTACGAAGAAATCCAATACCTTGCTCATTAATTTTAACTGGCTGCGTACACCATGACCTGGTGAAACGTTCAATGATTGTAAAGAGCTATTCTTTTCTGATGGATTGCTAAATTCAGATTGAGGGAACTTTTTCGAAAGAGAAGCATGAGGATGATTTGCTGAAGATCTATTAGATTTTGAACCAGGTATTTTAGGAGTTACATCACCTACCATAAATGATGGATCGCATGGATAAGGTGACGGAATGAACTCTCCATAGGAAAGAACATTGGAATAGTACCCAGGGGGAGTAATGGATGGTTGAATCATGGGGCTAGTTGAAAACGGCTGTTGACCAAGGTACTGCCCATCCACAGCAAATGTAGTTACAGGCAGATAAGGGTTGTATGGACTGCAAGCAGCCTGAAATGCTGGCATGGCATACATTAAAGATCCATTATCTGCTTGAATAACCTAAAGAGAGCATGGGCAAACAAGAGATCAATTTATTCATAAACATATAATGGCGTTATCAACAGATCAAAAGTGGGCTATAATCAAATTAATCTACTTGGAGAACATGAAATTATTGGATTAGATGCAGCTTACTATCAACAAAGTCAAGTAATTCTACATTCAGAAATTAAAAAATCGATTCATTCAATAGTCAGGATCAACAAAACAAAAAAGCAAACAACCAAACAAACAAAACCACACTCAGCAGAAAGAAAAACCAAAAGTCCGCATTCATAGGCAATACAGGGCAAAGAATACTCACTGGATACTGAAGTTCCATCCCATCACTGGCAACATAGTACCCTTGGTCGTCCAATTGCCAGAAGGAACCATCATGACCTGAGAATATGCTATTGTGAAATATACACAAAATTGGTTGGGGGGGGGGGGGGTTGTTTGGAAAGCAAACGATGAAAAAAAGACACTGTAATGTATTTGTCACAGCAAACCTGAATAGTAATATCCATAATGTGCTCCAGTCTGATAAGATAGGTTTTGATCGGTTGCCACCGATTCATGATCCAAATCAATCTCTCTCACACTGCCAATTGCATCTCCTGCCGCAGAAATAGAGGATGTTGCATCCAATGGGCTACCGTCCTGAAAATATCAAAATTCGAAATGCGAAATTTCTTCAGCTAAAGATGTCAACGCCATATATTATGATAGTAGCATGAATTTAACGCTAATATCACAATTCATTATACAACAAACGAACATCAAGACCGAATAAAAAGTAGGCAAAGATACCTTAATGGAATTGGGAATTTGAGAAGAAGTATGAACAACCTCAAGGTTCGTCATCATTTCCTCTAAAGCTGATAAAAACATAAGGGTGAATCAGCAAACAGTACAATCAAACTAGAAATATGCAACATATTTACATTGATCTTTCTTTCTTTACACAACATATCCTCAAATCACATATAGTACTCTGCTATTTTTTATGTCAATTCTATAATAACTACACAGAAACATGACGTGATTAAATTAAGAATGAAGAAAAGAAGAAATACCCACTGAAAAGAAGCAGCAAAACAAACAAAATCACACATAAAAAGACAAAACTTGCAATGAAGAAAGAGAGAGTACGTTGATGGGGAAGTGGGAAATGATGAGCAGCAGCAGCCATAGCTTGAGGAGTATCACACCACAAGTCTCCGCAGTAAAATCCTCGTTTTGCCTCCAGTTTTACTTCTGTGTTTTTTTTTTTTTTGATGGTGGAGGGAGGGGAGGGGGGAATTTTAATAAAAATTACAACGTTTTTTCAGCGACAGAAAGAAAAGAAAAGAAGAAAAAAGAAAAGAAAAATCTGACAACGAGAAGAATATAGAGATGAGTGTTATGGTATGGATTGAATGACTTAACAGCCAACCAAAAACTCCTGCGTTTCAATCAATCAATCACTCAACAAAATAGTAAAAAACAAATCCACTCGGACTCACCCCAACCCCGAGATTCCCGTTTCAGATTGAAATGAAATGCAAAGGCCAAAACAAACAAAGAAGCAATTAACTATGCGAATGACCTTCTCCTTTCCATTTAAAGAGTTTCCTGGAACAAAGAACAAGACAACAGGGGACGGTCTTCAGCCTTCCACGTCATCCTCTCCTCCACCCCCCTTACTTTATTCCATTTTGTTTCTTTTTTAAATTTTTTTCGAAGGAATCCCCCTTACCTTTTCTCAGTTTCTCTCTCCATCTTTCTTTCTTTCTTTTTTTTTCCAATCAAAAAATTTAGTAATAGGTTAGATAAGTATTGCTCCAGCTGATTTGTGTACAGAACATAAACATATATTTTATGAGTGATGATATAATCACAAATTTTTATATAAATTTATTTCATATAAATTAACATAGTATTAATTTATTTATTGAATAAAAATATAAATTAATAAAAATAAATTATATGGGTCTAGTAATATTTAATTCAACCAATCTTATCATATTACATTAATTTGTACAAAATAAATTTATATAAAAATTTGTGACTGTATCATTATTCATATTTTATATTACTCATATTATTTATAATGATAAGAATATAAACTTTGAGTTATGTAATGGATTTGATATTCTAGAGTAAATATTTGATGTAGTTTACCCATATAATAGTCAATAATTATAATTAGGAGAAGCCCATATATATATATATAGAGAGAGAGAGAGAGAGATCGACCACCCTTAATATTTAAGAAACGAAAATAAAATGTTGAAAAAAGAAAAAGAAAATCACGTTAATGATCACGCAGAGGTTTGCGTTTGCTTCTATTTTTGTCAAATTATATTTGTATTATTCTTTCTTTTTCTTTTTATTTGTGTGTGTGTGTGTGTGTGTTTTTTTTAATGGTTTTGAACAAAAGAAACAAAATATTGGTACAAAACAAACCACTTGTCCTAAGATATAAAACCCCAACATGCGGCCCACTCTTTAACTTGATTTCATTGTCACATACCTTCCAACGTCAGCATGAACTTTCTATTATTGTTGTTATTACTATTATTATTATTATTATTAATCAATCTAACATCAGGAATAATTAAACAAAATGAACCCTCTCTCCTAAGATGCCATCTTATCACGTCCAGCACGTCAGATGACCTTTAACCATGCACCAAATCCACTAAATATGGATTTAATCTTTTCCTCATTCCATACGCACTTTATATTTTTAAAAATAATAATGTATGAATCTTAATATTTGAGTTATAATACTACATATTATTTTTTTATTAAATGATAAATTTCATAATTTATAAAATTATTAACTTATCATTTAATAAATAAATACTACATTAATTGACAATCAAATTAGAACTTAAATATTAAAATATTTAAGAAATACAATTTTATGAATAGCTATCAGCACCCTAAATATTTCACACCATTCATATGAATGTATTCGTATGAATGTGAATGTGCTTAAAACTTAAAAGCTTGAGAGTGAGAAAGCCCATAGAATTCCATCCATATTTGAACTCTCTTGCTACGTCAAAATTTGGATTTTTCAAAGAAGCCAGAAGGCAGAAGGAACCACGACGTCAAGAGCTATAAAACAAATCAATTCAATTCAATTGCTTAGGGGCTAAGTGTCGCCTCCTATCCCATTAATAATATTTTTTTTTGTTTTCTTTTAATAATAAATCAACCAAGAGTTCCTGGGCCGCCACGTTCTACCTTAAACATGGCGTGCACGTGTCATGCTTTTGTTGACACTGATGGCTGGTCCATAAATATAACGTTTAGTGTTGGATAACGTTTCAGTTTGTCGTTAATTAATGGGTGGTATCAGGTACGTGCGTTCCGCAACAGAGACTGAGTTGACTTTTCTTTTACAGGCCTCTAAACTCCTCATAAAGCTCCCCCGGTCCTTCTCTAGATACACCCCATTAAAAGTTTTGGAAAATTACATTATTTCTAACAACACCCATTTTACTTCTAAAAAAAATAATAACACCGCATTCTTAACAAAATCTCATAAGCTTAATTTGAAGCTTCTACGCTGCGAATGGTAATTATTTTCGGATAAAGCTATTAGTTTCTGAGAGTCCTCAAAGTAATGATTAACTAGAAAAGACAAGGGACTCGAAATCAATTAATATATTATTAAAAATTCAGATGGAAGCTCCAACAGATAATAAAAAATATATTAACACTATAAAAAAAATTTGGGGAAAAAAAGGAACATTGACCTCTTGAGTTTTCTAAATTTTGGGAACCTACCACGTTAATATCCTAATGCTAGAAATGGCAATTGTATAGCCGGGGGCTATCGAAAAATGGAGTGATTACAGGGTGCAACTGGCTTGACTCAAATGTCAAATCGAAAATACATGCTGAATCTGGCATGTCCAAGTCCAAAGGCTTATGTGGAGGACCCGGAGTTGCAAGAAAAGTCTATCATTGGGTCAAGTCTTTAGTGTTAATGGGCTGCTTGATAATTGTTCCATTTGCGTGGCCTTGGGCCCTTGGTGGAGAAGGAGCAAAGGATATCGCATGTCAAAAAGCATGTTAAAGAGCTCGCCATGATAAAAACTTAAGATTGATGCAGTAAGCAGGTATTTTTCATTTTTTTTTGGGTAGCTCTCCATTAAATAATATTTGAAAATTCATCATAACTATTAACACCCTCTTTAATTTTAAAAAAATACTTTTATTTCGGTTGTTCTACACAACATTCTTCCTTTTAAGAACCTCAAATAAAAATATCTTCTTTCTCATACTATTTCCACCAGTCTTCTCATATCTAATTTGTATTAAATGTACATTTTAATTTAGAGTTTAAAACTAATCCTCAAGGAGATAATTAACTTGTAAGAAAACTACTAAAAAAGAGAGAGACGAAGAGATTGTTCTTGATGTTTATATGCTAACAACTAAGTAATCATGATTCATGAGGTGTTGCATATAGAAAATTGTTGCTTTAGGTTGCTTCTATAGCAACTGTTGTTGTGTAGACTAAGGCAACATACATGTGTATAATTTTCAAGCATTTTAACCTCAATTCATCACTCTCAATTTTATCTCTATTTCCCAAGTAGAACCAGTTTTTGTTTAACTAATAGACATATTGTTTTTATTCAAAATTTTGAAGTGATTGTATTACTACGTGAACTTTGAACCAAGCCTTTTCTAGCTAAAATTCCTAGATCCGCCAGTTTATATATATAATGGGATGTTTTTAGACTGAGGTATCGCAATCACTTCTAACTTCTAAGTCGTAATTGTTTTAGAATGGAAGAGCATTAAACATCAAATACGCAAGTGTCAGTTTCACAGTTCAAATGTCCTGTTATGCATGATTGGTTTTGCAGAGTTAAAACATATGGATTGAGCATTGACCAATTACCTTTATTATGTTTAGACTAATCTTTAATACTCTATTGTTAGACACTCACCAACCAAATTAAAGTTTTAATGCCAAGAGGCTTTTCCTTTTTAACATGGTAACTTAACTTTTTTTTGCACATGTTAGCTGATCACTTTTTGAACGCTCAATTACTTGTCTGAACTTTTGGATCTATATAGTAATTTTCCAATCAAGGGTTGATAAAATTTTTATATGTAATTGATATTTTTAAAGATATATAAGAGGATGGTGAGTAGATCTTATTGCGGAGTTGACTGTATTCGGGTTTTATCTCATCTCATCTAAATACGGAATTGACTGTTGCGAAGGTGAGTAGTCTGATGGTGCCAAATCAAAGAAGTTGGGATTTAGATCTTATTGATGATATCTTTAATTCAAGGGATAAAGAACTGATTTTGCAAATCCCTCTTAGTTATCGTAGGAGTTTGATGTATGGTATTGGTTACATGATCCTTGTGGCGTTTATTCAGTACGCAGCTACTATAAGTACTTAACTCATCAGGATACCAACTCTTCTACTCGTATTTGGAGATCATTGTGGAAACTGGAGGTGCTAGGTAAGGTGAGGAATTTTCTTTGGCGGGGCTGCGACAAATGTGTTGCCTACGACGGATAATCTTGTTCGGCAAGAGTGGATATTATGCCTACTTGTTCTTTGTGTCATGCCTGTAATGAGATAGTTACACATGAGCTTCTGGAGTGTGGTTTTGCGAAATCTTGTTGGATTTCCTCTGTTGTTGGTGTTCTTGGCCACTATAGTTCTTTCTTGGAGTGGCTGGAATTCATTTTCTCTACATATAGCAGGGAGAATTGTCAGCTGGCTGCCATGATTTGTTGGAGGATTTGGATTCATAGAAATGATAGGTTATGGAACCAACGAAGCAGTAGTGCCTTGCAAGTCCTGAACTCTGCTGGAAGATTTTTGTTCCAGTGGCAAAATGCAAGGAAGCAAACTTTCTTACCTGATGTTAATGCAGTAAATGGTAATCATGGGGCTGTTTGTTGGGAGAAGCCTTGATTTGGTTGGTTAAAGACTTAAAGTGCAATGTTGATGCTGCCATTTTTAAGGCTCAAGGAAAGTTCAGTGTTGGCTGTGTAATTCGTAACTCTGAGGTGAATTTGTGACAGCTCGGTGTAAGTGTTTTGCGGGTATTTTTGGTTCACGAGAGGCTAAAGCACTTGACATTAGATAAGCTCTTAGCTGGATCAAAAGGCTGCAGTTGCCAAGTGTCATTATCGAAATGGACAACCTTCAAGTTTTTCAAGCTCTAATTGGGAATTTTTCCAGCCCCAATGGATTTGGTCTTATCATTGAGGAATGTCGATCCCTAACCTTGTATTTAGGAAAAGTTCAATTCTCGTTTGTACGTCAATCTGTGAACTTTGCAGCTCATTTTGTTGCTAGAGCAGGAGATTCTATGTCAGGTCCTGGAGAGTGGAGTCATGTTTCACCTCTGTGTTATTAAACTATTTGTAATGTTTTTCTTTTAATGAAAATTCCATTTAAAAAAAAAAAAGAGGATGGCAAGCTTAAATTAAAATTTTAAATTCTTACCTCCCTAAAGGTTTGAATTCAGGTGGTCGGCTAAAGAAAATTATTTTAGAATTACTCGACTAAGTAATTGGAGGATTTTTATATGTAATTATTTGGTAATGAGAGGTAGATAATTAATTAGGAGAAAACTAAGGTTGACATTAGAATATGTTATTGGTAGAATCTGTCAATTGAAAACATACTCATTTCCCACTATTTTGGTATCCGACAATTAGCCCTTAGTAATCCAAAAGACTAGAAGTCTTCTCAATTCTCTCATACAACTGCATCTACCCAAGTCTAGCTAGTTAGGAATGTATAAGAAGTCAAGTGATAATTATGTATGTTTGTACGTACACGCATATAAGAATAGAATGTAGTTTGCGTGCATGTATACAGTACTAACTTGGTTTATGATCTTAGATTTTATTAAAATTTAAGGAAACTATTACATTGTGTTATATAATAATATAATAACATTATATTGTTATATAATATAATATAATAGTTAATTCACAGACTTTAACAAAATTGAAACTTTTGAATTAAATAATATATACATATATAGTATAATAGTTAAAGTGCAAGAACGCTGTAACGCATAGTTGTGTGAAAGGGAAAGACAGAAAGAATACAAATACAATTACAAAAAGCTAGCCAGCTTGCGCCGGGCCTCAATTCACATGCCCTAAATACAAAGAGATAAAATTGATAGCTCTGGTTAGGTAGCGGGGAAGGCGCCTTGATTTATGTCAAAATCCACATGAATCTATAAATCTCTCATCATCCTATCAATCATTCCGTTTATTTAATTAATCACTCGTATCCTACATTACATATTCTTCTTCGTTTTCTTTATTTATATCTAATCTTATAAACGTCCATTTCTATTTTGAAATCAGAGTTGTTAGATTGAGTAGTTAGGCTTTCTTTTGAATGAAATCTACATTAAGACTGCTGCTAAGCACGTAATTATTATTATTTTTTAATTTATCGTACAGAATAATGCTATATATATATATATGTTGTTTGGCAATCCCTGCACTATCAGGTTTAAAAATATATTATATTTCTTTTTTAGTGTCGTATCTCAAACTTTACAGTAGTTTACATTCTATATCTTGAATTGTGAGAACGGGCACCAATTTGAAGAGATGGAAAAAATGATCAATTTTGAGAAAATAGAAGATTTCAACTTAAACCGATCATCATTTGTATTATCGATGATCGACCAGACCATTCATGGCCTGGCCTGCATTATTGGGTTCCTGAATAGTGCATTGTGGGCGTGCACGTCACAAATGGTGTCGTGCACGTTGATTGAGTTTAGCGGATTACATTTGTATATATCATTATGTTCATTATAATTTGAAGGTTATATATATATATATATATAGATTTTTGGACGTAAGTCATGATCCGATCACGAGAAAACTGTCCCATTCACTAAATAAGTTTATGATGATTATGTGTGTAATTAATTATTGAAGACTTAATTAAGTCACTTTTAAACAACACACCATGACGTGACTAAACAGCATTCATAATCGTATATAAACTTATCAACCCAATTAAAGTTGTTTATTGAAGATTCATCCCATCTTTTCAATTGTCAATTATCAACCCAATTAAAGTTGTTTATGTATATGATTATGATAGAAGTGAAAGCGAGAGGTTAAACATGACTCAGTAAATCAAGGAGTTAGATTAATTGGTATGATATCCTTGTTCTATCTTAATTAAGGTCCTTAATTCTTTAATTTGAGATTTAGGAAGGTAATTGTATTAAATAATTGTTGGAAAAATTTTATTGTCTTAGTAGTCTTACCCATATCGAATCTGAATTAGTCGATATCCAATGCAGTTTTCAAATACTAAATAATTTAATACACACAAAAAATTTACAACTCAAGTTCACAAAATAAGACACATTGACTAATAATATGAAATTATGGATTTTCCCCCCTTAAATCCTAAAAATGAAAAAAAAAAGAAGGAAGAAAAAAACTTCAAACTAATGAAAAAGAAAAACTTCAAGTTAACTGCTTAGTACGATTAAAATTCGATGAGTTTCTTAAAAAAAAAAGGCAATAATATTTCAAATAATCTTTCGAGCTCTAGCTATCAAATTCCATGAAAATTGTAGCATAGCAACAAGTTTTGTCTACTACAAGATGTCATATTACATGATTAAATTTTACACATTTTGCCTAAATTTTAGCTTATCCAAAGATGCCCTGCATGGGTTTACAATAAGCCTGCTGATTACAAAATCACATGATGTTCATAATTGTTCACTAACATTTCAATTTAATTATGAGAACGTGGTGTTAACCCAAAAACAAAAAAAAAAAAAACAAAAAAGATATTTATAAATATGAAAATTAGAAAGAATAGTAATAACAGTAGAGCAAGTTTATTCATCTGAATAAAATCGATCGATCAGCTTGCACAAGTGGAGGGAGCAAACCCCAATCTATCCTTGAGAAGGTCGAATTCCCAGAAATAATTCTGTTGCATAATGTTGCCGATAGCAGAGGCACCAGGCCAAGTGGCCGAGACAAATCCAAGACACCTAATGCCATGAGCAACACGAATGACGTAACTCTTTGTGTGTGGCTCAAATCTAGCCCCATCAGCGAAATGGAAAACCAACTTGGGCACGGAGGATTCATCAAATCCCGTGGAATTGAAGCAATACTCAAATGGCGCATCTCTCTTCAATCTTTGATATCTAGACAAGGACATTTCCAGTGCAGCCACGACAGGCTTGTATGCCGGCTCCGCTAGAAAGGTGAGAGTTGTGCCTGAATCAAAAGCAGTACCACCTCCTCTGTTGAAATCCCAAACTTGACTTGGGATATTTAACATTACGCCGCCAATGGAGATGCCTTTTACACTTACTCCATAATCTGGGCCGATCAAACCAAGCAAGGTATATCGCATTCGCATTCGCATTCGCTTTGATTCTTCACCGAATATGAGATAATTTGAGACGTTCTTGTGGCTTAAGTGATCAACAAGACAATAAGCGAACTTGCCTCTTGCGAAAGTACTACTTTTAGTGACTTTTTGAGCAAAAGAGTACTTGTCATAGGATAATCCCAGTACTCCATCAGCTTCTGCAAAGATCTGGCCCTGGATTGTGTCACTGCACCCCATCACCACTTCTTCTATTCTTGTCTTCCTACCATTTTCAAGGCCTATAGTTACCCTCTCTTTCCCGAATATGCCTTTTGCAGCTGACCCGTCTGCGTACCTGTTTCATTTACAGTATTTTCAAACATTACGCATTTTTTTCCCCTATTGTTAGATGGGGCACGCATGCATTAATGTTGCAGTCACATACAACAACAGTGATAGAAGAAAAAATTGTGGGTCATGTGAAGCTTTACCTACTAACATAACCAGCATTTAAATCTTTTAATTAATGAAGAGCAAAGCAATATGTGTATGGGGTTCCTTAAGCAGAAGCAGCGGCAGCATTGGCATCTATCTATGGCTGAGATCTAGCAGTAGGTTTTGATCGGATAATCTTAATTATTCCAGCTCATCTAAAGGAAAAACTACAATTGAGGCTGAGGATTCACAGAGAAAGAAACAATTGATAAAATCATGTCTCCTCTCATTCATGTGCGACAAGTGATAATTAAAGTAGTTATGTTATCACAAGGGAGAGTGGGGAAGGGGCCACGCCAGTCCACTTGACGACAACGTAACAATACAATGGCCCTAACTAACTCCTCTGTTCTATCTGGAACAGTACATAACAGTTCTCTCTTAACTTTTATATTTTTTACTCGAGACTCAGCCAGATACTACTTGTACTGTGCGCTATATAACGATTTGTATTGACAGAGGAGAGGAGACAGGACACAGCAGGGCTCAAGCTCATTTAATCGACGCCAATTCATACCTACAAATCACACATATTTCTACTCAACTCGTGATATTATTATGAGTTGGCTTTAATTAATGACTTAATTAATTAAGTCCACCTGCCTGCTACTCAGACAAAACACATTGGATGCTTTTCTTCTTGGAATCAAACTAAAGAGAAAACTAGATGCATACAGACAAACCTGTAATCATAGGCACAGGGGCTCGTGGGAGTGGGGCAAAAAGTGAGAGAGAAGAGTCTTGCGAACTCAGACTTGCACATATCAGAAGAACAAGGGATTGTTTTGAATGAAGAGGAAAGATCAGCCTTAAACACCCGTCTTCGACTGCCGGCTATTCTCCCTTTCTTGGTACAACTAGGACCACAATGGTATCTGCAACTAATCCAACTGAACTCACTCCCCGTATCCACAATCAACCTAAGCTTTTGTGATGGAGTTCCAACCTTAATCTCCACGAAGTACATCCCTGTTCCGTAATCTCTGCCCGCCTGCAACGGCATTTCAATAGCACTACCGCTCGTACCATTATTATTATTATTATTAGTTTGTCTTAGTCGCCGCCCCTGGCGTTTGTTTTGACGAATAATATCATTGTGAAGAAGCTCTTTCATCCGCTCAACTTCACTCATCATAGGCGTATTATTGAGCTTAGGTGAATGCCGGTGAATCAACTCCATCCTTACTGCAACAACCATCACCATGCTTGAAAAATGAATTATATTGGAAAATAAAATCACCAAGACCAGGAACATAGGCCTCCTCCCCTTTAACATCATCACGATGATTGATCAAGTGCAAGTTCAAGTTGAAATCGATCGAGGTTGTAGGACAACAAGAAGTCAACAAAAATGAAGAAAGAAAGAAGGAGAGAAATTAAGGAAATGAAAAGAAGAGATATCAAAGAAAACAGTTAAGAGGTTTTAGCTTTAGCAGTTGGGGACATACATGTACTCGTTAAAAAAGAAGGGAAAAAAATGTATACAGACCATATAGAATGGGAGGCGCATTTATTTTGGGTCTTGGGCGGGGCAGGGGAGGTAACATGTCTTTGAGTGTGCAACAATAACGTGTGAGTACCAGGTACTGATGTAATTGCGACCACTCTTACTCCACGCCTTGTTTCCATCTTTCTCTGCTTTTTCATTCATTTTATGTATACGTAACCCATTGCCCTTGTGAATGTATTGTTAATAGTATAGCCTAGTTTGTATTCTTGATTTGTCTCTTTATATTTTGATTTTGTTTAATCTATGATTGCAACCTCTTTCTGTCTCTCTGTCTCCCTGTGTGTACCATATATATATTCATGGATTGATAAGGTTTAACTAAATAATGAAGCCATACAAAATTTGGTGAGCAATTATAATATTATATGCTGAATTTACAGGGACATGGTTACTTATTGGGACCTTTGCCACCTCTCTTGAAAATGACATTTGAGTCATTGACAACCCCAATTTTGTCTCTCTATCAATCTAATCCAATCACTTTATATGATGTGTAAATAATGAATCCTATAAATACATTTATATGTCTAAAAAGAAAGCTTGAGACTAGTATTCATAAAGATTCACGTACGTACTTAGATCTTTAAAACTGGAGTTACTGAAACTCACACTTGAGTACATATTGAGCAAATGATGGGATCTTAAGTGCATCATACACAATGATTTTGTGCATATCCTTAATCTTATCATGTGATTGGCTATGCGTTTTCTTATTCGCTGCATTTTTTTTGTTTTTTGTTTACTTAACTAACAGTTCTTCAATATACAAATGTACTTGCATGCAGAGTCAAAGTAACCATGAATTAATATGAAAAATGAAAGCTATTGATTTATTCTTCTTCAGAAGATATCATATGAGCGGAGAACCAAGTTGGCAGCCAGAAACAGAAGAATGACTTTTCACATTCACACTGACACAATCTCAGCAAAAACATCTATTCAAATAAAATTCGCAATATCTCTTACTAGGGATGTTTTGAAGAAATGACATTCAATATTGAAAGAATAAATTAAGTATTCCAACATATGATCAGATTTGAGTGTGCTAGAAGTTCAATCTCATGTGACAATGGGATGTATTTGCAAGGATCCATGTGGTGGCGACCAGTAAGCAAAATGTTTTCTGCATTTTATAGTCATTTCTTTTAAACGGTGTATTGACTTTATATATGGATGGAATATTTATAGAGACTTTTGCCAAATAACAATTAAAAAGAAAAAAAAGACTGACAGCATTAATCGAGCAAATATTATATAAATAAACTTGGAAAGTATGTGGTTCCTGTAGCAAGAGGAAAATAAAGTATACAATTAGTTGAAAGTCAAAGCCAGATACATGTACTCAATTTGAATGAGCTGTATATGATTAATTTTATGCAAACTTGGAGACATGGATTTGTTGACAAAGAAGTTGATTGAATGATGGTAAGATTTATAAAATCACCGTTTAGGTCGATGTGGAATTTTCAAGCGAAGGAATTGAATACAGCTAGAAATGATTGGATCGGATGTGATCTTGAGAGTTAGTAGCTGAAATTCTGCCTTGTTACCTGGAAATTTGACCTATTCTTTCCGCGTAATTTTACACTCTCCATTTAGAAATGACAACTTCTATCCCATTCTGTCTTTGATGATCGTCCATTAAAATCTTTGGATGGTTCCGTTGAAAGTGTAAATTTTTGGAAAAACTATGTCTTGTACTTGCACTCAACAGATCCTTCTGTATATGTCCCTTGCACTTAATATGAAAGCTTCATAAAATAAGCTAAGCAAGTTGAGTGAAGGCAAGGAAATGTCTCATCTGATATTTCAATTTGTCAAGCTATAAAGTGGCTTTGCGTTAGAATACACACAAAACAATATGCAATATACTTGTCTAATCAACCTTTAATGTACATCATGAATTTGCCGTGCCTTGACAAGAAAGACATATCACGGTCCCATGATCAGATTCACTCGTGAAGGGATAGGATCAATAATTTTTCTCTCAGTGCGTTTACAGGGAAGAAGTATGCCCCCACCCCCCCCCCCCCCCCCCCCCCCCCCCCCCCCCCCCCGAAAAAAAAAAAAAAGGCATGAGGATCATGTCTGGGAAACAGACAATCTGATATCAATCTCTTTTTGAGATGATAATTTCCTTTTTGCAGAATATTCTGATCTAACTATTCTTCTATGGATTTGGTTTTCTGAAAATATATTGTCCAACAATATCCATTAGCAAGATAAAAAGACTGCAGCTGTCGATAGCATGAGAACAATTGCAAAGGATATTGTGAATTATTCTTTTTGTCACCACGAATATTACAGATAAAATGTGGTAATTTCATATCATGGTCATGCCTAAACACTATGAGAATAATTTGGTAATTTCATATCATGGTCATGCCTAAACACTATGAGAATAATTTGGTAATTTCATATAATGGTCATGCCTAAACACTATGAGAATTGACAAATAAGAAATTTGGAAGAACAGGAATTCCCAACCCTACACATACAAAATTTATTCCTTCTCACTTAGAAAATGAACAGATGAAACTCTGGTGAAAGGAAATGTTGATCGGCCTTCAACAAATATTTATCTTATTTAAGATTCTTTTTTTCTTTTTCTTTTTTGTTTTGTTCTTTGTACAAATATAAATGCTTCCCTAAAGATGCAGCATTGTCGTCCAAGTAGGAGAGAGTTTTATTACTAAAAGTACTCGAATTCTACGTAAGAATCTTTCGGACTATCACCATTTTTGTGATCGACTGCAGCTTCTGCTGCTGCTACTACCTTCTTTTCTGCAGCAGCAGAGGCTTGGTCTTTGCCAGCAAAAACTGAAAAGTCTACAGGTTCAGGTATGTGGGGAGGCAATGCGCTTCTTACTAATGCCCAGTTCACTCCCTCGAAAAATGGATGCTGTTTAATTTCAGTAGCACCTCTTTTGTAAGCAATTCTCTTGTGGGGTTCTTTCACTAATAGTCCTCTTATAAGATCACGAGCCACAAAGCTGACCTGAGGAGTTTCCGGAAATCTCAGCGGTTGGCCTACTACATTGAAAAGTGTTGCGCGATTACCTTGTCCTTTGAACGGAGTAGTTCCATGTAACAGTTCATATAAGAAAATCCCAAATGTCCACCAATCTACTGCACTACCGTGACCCTCTCCTCGAATGATCTCTGGAGCCAAATATTCATGGGTCCCGACAAACGACATTGATCTTACATTTGTAGGTTCTGCCATCAATTCTGGAAGTGCACCTCCAACACACGGGCCAAAATCTGATTTAGATTTGCGATTCTTTTTTGAAGGCAAAATGCGTGGGAAAAAAGTTGATGGCTGCATACATCCATGTACTGCATATTCATCATTTAGAATGCCTCCACCACCACCACCACCATTGTATACACTTACAGATGAAGACTTGACTAGCGTGGGACTGACAGAGCATCGAAGCGACAAGTCAAAGTCCGAAAGCATGATGTGACCCTCATCTCTTACTAGCACATTCTCTGGCTTTAAATCTCTATACACAATGCCTAGCATGTGTAGATATTCAAGTGCTAACAGCACCTCGGATGCAAAAAACCTGTTAAAGGATGGGGCAATGAAGAAATAAGGTATTCATTTGCTAATTTCATTTTTAAAATGTTTTGAGTAAGAACAGCAATCATTTGATTGCGGAATTTATCACAATAGCTTTAAGAGTTGATCTAAAGGGAAGAATCTATTGTGATTTGCCAAATCATGAAAGAAAAAGGCTTTAAGAGCAAACATTGAACATGATAGTTGAAGTATTTTCAACCATTCTATAATGATTTGAGCAACATTGGTCAACTAACATATGCGTGTACCTTTCCACAGAGGGAGGAGCCGTTATCGACAGGCAATGATACCCTCAAGGTAATTGCCGGGGTATATTCAAGGGGATGAATGAAAAAACTATTCAATTTAAACCAAGGAAATAGCAAATTTCACTGCAAATACTTAGATTGTCTTGTTGCTAGAATTGCAATAATGCAACCAAATTTAAGCAACACAAACTCCTTTAGATGTACTCAGTTCATCGAGAGAACAAGAAACAATCCAACACAGTCACTAAAGGATGAAAAAGAAAAGGTGATGGAAGGTTTAATAACACGAAGTCCTGGCACTCTGCCAGAAACATAGGGATATGAATTGACAGCATCGATCTTATGTAAAGAGCATGCATGGTAAGGAAGGCCGTGTCATGCCCAGTATCGGTGCATAAAAAGACCTCTAATCTCAATTAAAGGCCCCTCAAATTAAAGAATTGAGACACTTATAAAATGACAGAAAATGTGATAGGAACTCGAGCATAATATAAAACATAAGTACCTCTCTAGCATCTCAATGTGTAGATCCTAATCCCGTAGAATAATTTTCCTATGGTTTCCAAGTGTATTCTGTCATTGAGCTCTAACTGTTCTAAGAGGAAGGGTTTGTCTTGTTCTCGATTTATATCTCATTTGTCTCGATTCATTAACAGGTTACTAATTAAGTTTTAATATGCTGCTAACTTAAACCAGGGCTACTCAAAAAATGAAATCATGGTAGATTTACAAAACCAGCAATTTAGTACTTGTTTCGTAACTAACCTTGCAGCATCCTCTGTAAAATACTTATTTGGTTGCTTCTGTCGAAGAGAATGGAGATTGCCTCCACTGCAAAATTCCATGACCAAGCAATAGAACTTATCAGTCTCAAAGTAAGAGTATAAAGTGGGCAAGAATGGATGGTCCAGAAGTCCAAGAATCTCCCTTTCAGTTTGCGCTCGCAATAACTTATTTCTACTGGCAAGAGATGCTTTGTCCATGACTTTCATAGCAAAGAATGTGTTAGTTCCTCTGAGTTCAACCAGATAGACGCTGCCAATATCTCCATAGCCAAGACGCTTAAGAAGACGAAAATTGCTGAGGCCAATTGGAGGACCTCTCAAACTGATCATATTAATGGCATCCCATCGTACATCACCACCCGTATGTGGCTTAACAGGTGCACTTGAGCTCTCCAAGCTGTCACTACGACTGCTGCAATTGCTACTTCCATGGACATGGTTAGTCAGAGAATTTGCATGCTTTATATCCCCCGGCATTGTAATTGTCGACGGTTCGGAGTTTGGTGGCTTCTTTTGGCTTGGAAGTGGGCGTTGGTTAGTGATTGAATTGGTCCGAGGCTTGGTTAGAGGATCCATCTTTCTGGGATCAAAATGAGGATTGCATACTACATTTTCAGTAATCTTTGGAATTGTAGATGCATTTTCATATGCTCTAGGTGAACCAGGAGCTGCTGATTCAGCAGTAGACTTTGCTTTCCAATTCCAATCCGACTTCTTGCTCTTTGGGTGGTCATACTGTAAATTACAGGTCAAATGGGTCGTCTTCTTCTGTTGTCCGTAATTTGCAGGTTCTTCTCCAGCCGTTTCCTGGCTCCACTGCATCCATAGACAACACAATGAACACATCAAGCTTCAACATCAATTTTCTGTGAAATGAAAAAGTACAGGAATACATATTAATACATGTAAACAACAAAATAACGAAAGGAGAAATAATTACCTCAGATGAGTCGAGCGTCTTGTTTGGCCTTGATGACATTAATATTAATGGGGCAATATATTTACACCCCTCAATAGATTTTCCTAATCATAGTTGCAGAAAAAGAATGTACATTTAGTTTGGACGCAAGAAGTCAAGTACATAATTTGATACATTGATTGTTAGTCTTTCAAATGATATGGCAACTCTCAAACGCATACAATTCATAGCAGGCATACCTTTGCATTCAGTTCGCGCGCGCAGACAACCCTATATATAATATATATATAAGTGCAACTATATTATGATCGTTTACGAACTACTTATTCAAAAAAAACAGATCGTCGCCTTGAATTGATGAACAAAAGCTCATCACAAATCATATACGTGCGCCATCGCCAATGATATTGAATTATAATTGGTAGTGGATTGTGGGGTGCACGTCAGGTGCAAAGTGATACTCATTTGGCGTTAAAATTGGAATGTTCAATCAATCAGATATACATACATCCAGGTTTTGACGTTGACTCGGATTCTGATTAATATATAGCTAGCAAATTCGTAATCTATTCTATCCTAGTAAGTGTATTTTACATGGGGAACAATACATGAAGGCATCGCATGCAAAGCACAAAAGAAACGTTGACAGTGATAACCATATACATTCGATCATGGTCTGCATTGGCATGTGAAGGTAATATTGCTGATATAATACAAAGAAAAAGAAAAGAGTGACCCTATTCGAAAGAGATTTCAGAACGTACGAACCAGAGAATTCAGAAATATTGCTAAAAGAAAATACTAGGCTCCGGTGATGACACCCTTTTGATCGATAACTCTCTTTGGTTAATAAAGAAGAAGATTAAACTCATGAAAAAATGAATAAAACAAATAATGTCATGATTTGTTTTGTTGTGGGATGAATGGATTAATAAAAAGGAACGAAAAAGGTGGTTAGAGGATAGATCATAGGAGGGAAATGAAATGAAATGCAATGAGGATAATGGAAATCATGAGTTGGTGGTTGTCTGTACCACCAACCATGCAATCCATAATCATGATCAACAAATATTGGAGGACGTGTGGGTTTTCTTCAAGATTGTGAGAAATTTATGGAACAAAAGATAGAGAAAAAAAAAAAAGGGTTCGATAATTTATACGCTTGTAACAAATTAAAGCAGGAGAACTCTACAAATAACAAAGTGAAAAAAAATAATTAATAAAATAATGATGATATTCGATTGAAAGAAATAATTCGAAAGGAAGTAAAATTGGTCTTCGCTATAAAGACGGATGTTTTAAGTGGATTAGCGTTTAATTCTCCTTGTAAATATATAAAAAGCTTTGACTGGATTCACCATTCTCTAATCTGTAGTAATTAACCACATCATCCTGATTCATTCCCTTTAACTTTTAAAATACTCAATAATAGATTCTCAAATAATGCTGGAATACGTTGGTCACTGAAGCCAATTTCTGATTAAATCATTACGACTGAATTTTAAAATATTTGGTTTACATGGCTAAGAATGTTTTAATTTTCCTACCATGAAGGATTCGGGGGATTCATTTAGTTTTCTTCAATTTTTTTTTAAAATTAGCTATTTACGAAAACAAATGGGTAATTTAAACTCATTTGCTAAGGTTTTATAGTGATGTCACTCTTACTCTTCCTTGCGGCGTAGATGCATACATATATATTATATACCGCTAACTTACCTAAAACTAATGAATGTCAGGCAGTCGTCTCTTCGGAGACATCTTAAAATTGTGAACATACATTAAGGATTAGCATGGCTCTTGCACAAGGACGACGCATGCTCCAAATTTTTATACCAAACTTACAACTAAATACCATTTCGGCTCGTTTGGTACGTTAAAATTGGATTGGATTTGATCGGATCAGATTAGATAAGATAAGGTTAGATTGGATAACACTAGATTATATATAAAACTATATTATATTTGGTGCAATATTGGATTGAACTATAAATAATCGTGTCGTATATTTGGTATGTTATGGAATTGGCTAGTAACTAATAATATGTCTTATATATTAATTTATCAAAATTATTTTAGATTTATTTTAAAATGACATGTAATATAATCTAACTTAAATAAGTAATTATTGGTAAATTTGTTAAAAAATGCAAATTCTTCCACTTAATTTTTTTTATATTTAACATGTTATAGTTTTTAAACTTATATTTTACTAAATAATATCATTATAAACATAACAGAAATTATGAGAGGATAGAGACGAATTTTGGGCTTTTTTTTTTTTCTTATCCTATGGCTAAGTTTTAGCTTATCCCACCCCCTCTTGTGATAAATTTTTGACAATATGTTAGACACTTGGGCTAAATGGTGGGCTTCACTAATTTTATCTCACAATTATTTTTGGGTATCAAGCGCGGCATTAGGATAATTTTATTCTAAAATTGTCAAATCCTATCATTTCATACTTGAACCAAACACACCCTTACAGTTGGTAAATTAAGAGTTTGGGCTATATTTTTTCAAATTCAAGTCCAAGTCCAAGTCTAAGTTATTGAGAATAGGCTCAGATTTTTTAAAAACCTATCTAAATTTTTTAGGACAGATTTGGGCTTTCTTTAATTTTAAAATAAATTTTTAAAAAATATTTAAATTAAATATAATTATTCAATATATAATAAAATAATAATTTAATACAAAAAATATTAATAATATAATATTTTAAGTTTTTTAATTTGATATATTTTTTATTTATAAATTAGAAAGCTCGAGTTTTTTTAAGCCTTTATTTAAGGCTCAATTTATGTGAACTTTATATTTTTGGCCTATAACTAAGTCTAATTCATGCTGGCCGAGTTTTAGCTTTTAAATTCATGATTCTGACTCAAAACTTTTTTATCAACCCTAAACATAGCGCAAAGGTCTAGTTAAGTGATTTTTAAATATTTTTATTTAATTAAATATTTCAGTTCGAATTTTAAAGAGATTTACATGAAAAAATTGATTTGAACTTCAATCACTCAACCTTTTTAAAATAGAAAATATAAATGATGGCATGCGGGCAGTCTAAACTAGAACGGAAACGTGTGCTTATCTTTTAATGTTGGGGTGTCCTTTTACATTAGAGTAAAACGAGAGGGATACGAATGTACTTTTACGACTGAAACATTAAAAAAATATGGGTGAACGCCGGCGGGCCGAGGCAAAGGCATTGGTTTATTAGAACAGCGAGTAGAGGAAAATGAATCGAAGTGTGAAATTGGGGAAATGGAGAGTGGTGATGGAGTTCCAGTACACCCAGCAATAGCACCGATATCCTACTTGCTGGGAACATGGAGAGGCCAAGGCTCGGGTGGGTACCCTACCATCAATGCCTTTGATTATGGAGAAGAGCTCAATTTCACACATTCTGGTGGCAAGCCAGTGATAGCATATACCCAGAAGACTTGGAAACTGGGTTCAGGAGAGCCTATGCATGCTGAGAGTGGCTACTGGAGGCCCAACCCTGATGGTTCCATTGAAGTTGTCATTGCTCAAAGCACTGGCCTTGTTGAAGTTCAGGTTAGTTTGTCAGTTAGTTACATATAATTCAGTACCATACTCATATGGATATTATATTCTCTATAATGTTATGGAGCACTATAGTATATAGAGAGAGCACTTCAGTCTATTTCTGGTTGATTTGCAAATTATTAAATTATTTACACTTTGAAAGTTCTTTCATTATCTCTTATTGATATCCCCTCCAGAAAGGAACATATAATGCAGAAGAGAAAGCAATCAAGCTTCAGAGTGAACTTGTGGGAAATGCTTCCAAGGTAATTTTGTTATTTCTGTATTAGCTACTTTACTGACCTGTAATTTGTCTAATTTTATTACTAGATGCTAGTACATGTTATTATGACAATAATGGGGCAAAAATGGGGTAAGTTTGGTAATGTTATAATTTTTAAAATAATAATTATTAATTATGTTGTAGAAATAAACAACTCTGAAGAGAATTGGTTGCATTTAACGTTGTAAGTATTAAAATTATTCATATGTATTTAGTAAATCTTATTATGAATAAAGTAATGAATAAATTTTTTTTGTGCATTTATAAATATGTATATGTATAATAGTTTTTATTGTGTATATGCTATAATTGATAACTAAAGAATTATTTCATGAATTTTATTTTGTTATCTCACTATAATGGGTTAATGATTTTATTTTATAGTTGAATAATGATATTATTGAATTTTTACAATATTAGTAAGGATATATTAAATTGTACTAAGCATAAAATTAATTTTTAAAACCAGTTTTCCAAAAGGTATTTCTTCTTTGTTTTTTAAAATATGCTAGAGAATAGAGTGATTTTATAAAATTAATTTTACAAAAAAATTATTAAATACTAAAATTAGCTGTTAATTTTTTAAAATCATTTCGAGTGACTAGAAAACGTTCATAGCCTAGAAAAAAGAAATATCCGACCATTAATGTGTAACACGTATACTACTCCTCGGTCCTCACCTTCATACTGATTAAGGGATTGTCAACCACTTATGTTCCATGTTTCTTGAGCAATTGCATCACTGACGTTGTGCTAATAAATAGTAATTAGAAAATGATTGGCTGCTTTATCGGCTGAATCTTGAATTGAGGCACTGAGGTTTCTATTTTGTACAAATTAAGAAACTGATTGCAGAGAGTTTTAACTTTCTTTGATTGATTTCCGTAAGAGAAGATACGGTGGTTGCATTTAGCAGCTTATGTATAACTAGCCCCTGGGAGCATGAGCATATGAACCGGTTGGTGTTTGGTCCACAGTGAGATCTATTGCTTTGACAAGCGTCCTAGTTCAACATTTTTCTTTTGATTTTTTTTTTGGGCCAAATTTCTTGAAATGGAGTGCTATTATGCTCCACATATATCCCATGTCTTCCACCATAGCATGGTCTGTAAAGATGTTGTGGAGAATTGAGCTATTTCTTATGACCACATTATAGAACTGAATGCATTTGGGCAATCTGATTTCAACACTTCAATGTTGATATAATGAACTGCCCCATCCCATTACCACAGTTCATATTGAAGAGATTTGTATTTTGTTCGGCCGGGCGTTCTCTCTCTATTTGGCTACCATTTTGATAGAAGTCTAGGCAATTAGGACTAGTTTTGGCATACATAATTATCTAAATTCCTGTGGTGTTCATCTGTTGACTTGAAAGAGTATTCTTTTTCTACTATGGATATTTCTCTACTTCAATTCAATTTCCTATTTTCACTTGAACTCGTGCAGGTGCGAGAGGTAAGCAGAGTTTTTGAGCTGGTTAATGGTGAACTGCGTTATGTGGTTCAAATGGCTACCAACCACCTGACTAGTCTTCGTCCACATCTGAAAGCCGTGCTCAGGAAACTATGATTGTACAATCACTATGTTCTTTCTCTTGATATACTGGCAAAGCGCTCTATGAATGCGCATCTGATGTAGTGATACTGACTTGTTGGGGAAGGTTTTAGGTTTTGGTTTCATAATAATAAAAAACTGCTCTCTTATACTTGACCATTATACATGCATACAGGAAACAAATGAAGCACTACATACATAAGATTACTTATTGCAAACTTCAAAGATTGATGCTCATAGCAGTCAGAGCTGTTGATTCTGTATGTATAGAGAACGAGAGAGAGAGTAGAGCTGGCTAGCCAGTGCCAGTGACACCTAAGTCGGGCTTCTTCTTCTGCTGCTGCTGATTGTTATCATCTATTCCAGTGGCGGCAGCACCGAAAACAGGACCTCCTCTGCCAGCAGCATCTTCAACCTTGTCCTGGAGTTTATCAATCTGAATGCCACGCTCGTCTTCCCTGGAATGGAGGTCGGTCCTTGGGTTATGGTCTTCTGGCACTGACTCGTATGTTGTTGCCGTCCTTGAACCCGGTGGCTGTGCTCCTTGTGCCCCTGACATTCTTCTTCTTACTTATCTTCCGCTTAATTATTTCTTCTACGTCTGCCATAACAGATTGATTCTTATCTCCTTTTATAATCGACAAAGGAATTTGATATTGATCCCAAGCTAGGACACGTTTCTGTAAGTGAATCCTCGTGGCGTTCACATAACACAACTAGTATTGACACTTGTGATCCATGCAACATAATTACTTAGCCCCAATCCACTATTCCACTTCTCCTCTCATTTTTATCAGTTAAATACTTGTGATGCAAGCGTCGTACAAGTGAGAATCAAATTGATATAAAAGTTAACTAAAAGCCTAAAATCACTTGCAAGGGATTGACGTACAAATATTCTACGAGTGCAAAGTAACCTATAAACAATAATTTAAATGATAACTTCCTATAGAATTAAAAATGATATACAAGCGATTTGCAAGTGAAATATGGCTATTTTGACGTATAACCGGACAAAAATGGGACATATACAGTCAAGTCACGCTGAACTACAAAAAGTGAACCCCATTGAATACCTAGATACATATTAACATACAGCAATAGTGAACAGAAAATCTAAATACAAAAATTAATTGCATGATCTCACATTATTGCAGACACAGCCAGGCTAACAAGGAATCCTAATAAAGCACCAGCTACGACTTCAACCTCAGTGTGTCCAATTGATTCTTTGAACATAATCGAATTATCAACCTTTTTTTCTGATCCTTCTTGGACGTCATCTGCTAATCCAAAAGGCGCTATCATCTCTTCAGTTTGCCTTGTCTTCTTACTGGATCTTAATAATTGAGGGGAAGCATTTGTTGAGTTTGATGCATAAGATTTTGTTTCATTAGCCAACAGAGAACCTAAGCACTCCATATTTGATGTGGATGGTGCTCCTTCTTGGCAATCAATCAAATTATCTCTGCCCTTGGAGACCGTTGAGTTAACTTGTGCCTTAGCTAGGTGCCTGTTTAGTGCTTTTGCATGAACTCCTACTTCCCTTCTCACCCCCTGCAAAAGTTGGACGCCACTCTTAGATTGAAGTTTGCAGTCATAACCGTATTATACAATTAATCTACATATGAAAATCCTAAAGATCTCCATTAATGCAGCTAGATGCATGTTGAAGAATAAATTAGTCTTGATGTGATACGACCAGCACATCAAATTCTCGACAGAGAATTTTTGAGATGTCATTCAATGCTACACTAGCACAGGTCAAAATTATTGTATGTATCAGCAGAGTGCTCTCAAACCAGCATGGGCAAAGAACCAGAATTGACCATTTAATTGGGGTTACGATTCTGCCTCATGAACCTCCAAGCAACGCACCCACAAGAAAATTTAAGGAATGAAAAAGAACAGTAGGTGTTCTGTGCATGCAATCTGTGTAGAGAAGACTCACCTGCTTTCGAGGGTCACTATGCAAAAGGTAATTGTCATCAATAACTCCAATTCGGAAAATAAAAAGCAAGTAGCCTATTTTTCAGCTCTAGAAGGAAGTAGGAACAAAGGCTCAGAGTTCTTTGCTTTCATCTCTCTTAATTCATACACTCATAGCCATGATCCTCAAACGTGGTATCCGTCTTTAACAAGAATACAGTCAAGCTATAGGATTTTCTCCATTGCAAATTCATTAGACAAAAACTAGTCAGTGACTGGAAAAGTTCCCAATAGATAAACTTCTGCTTTGATCAAGAAAAGTCAGTTTTTTTCAATATCATTCACAATCCAGCGTTTGGTAGCTCAAGCTTAAGTCCTTCGAGGTACTTTATAATGTGAGTGTAGGGAATTCTTGGTCCTTTAGATTAGACATCTTTAAGTTATCAACATGAAGGAACCAACATATATTGTAGGAGAGAAAATTGATATTGACAGTTGTTGAATGTGCCTGGTGATGAACAAACTACAGAGCTAAACTCAATCAAATGAAATTCAACAATGAACGGGCTATATGAGAGTCTGATCCAACTAAACTGACACAAGCTTGAAGAAACGAACAAGAGGCAGCACTCAGATATAAGCATCAGAAGCTACTTTTTAAGCCTCATAAAGGATTAACTACTTTAAAATTCTCTACTTGTGTCTGCCCATTATCTTAGTACTGCTAAATACCCATCTTTAACAGTTCAGAATATTTGGTCAAGGTCAGATGATACATGGTGGCATAGTCATTGCAATTAAGAGGCTTCTTCCTCTAAGCAACATCATTGAGAAGAAAATCATTCCATTGTATTCATTTATATGAATAAAAATTCACCAATAAGCATACCTGAGCATCATACATGACAAGACCAGCATAGACTACTGTTAAGCCAAAAAACGAATCCGAGAAACCCCTGTAATCCATGAAAACGAAGATAAAAGGACAAGCTTTCTGGCCCAAAATTAACAAAACTTGCAAATTGTTAGTCCGAATAGCAGAAACAAGGAACAATGCAATAACCTTTCAAGGGCAATGCATGTTGCAGCAGCCACGGCACACTATATACCAAACAGTAACAAGAGTTAAAATGTGAACGAGCTGAAAGGGAAAATAATAACAATGAGTATTTTAATGCAAAGAGAGGAGACATACAGAGGAATGGGCAGAAGGGAAACCACCGGCCTGAAATGCAGCCTTTAAATCGAAATCTTTACCATAAAGAAGACAGCCTGTGACTGGCTTTGAAAGCTGCCCTATTGCCGCTGACACCCCTGCTGCTATCAACACCTTCGATTTTTTTTTTTTTGATTGCATAATAATACATAATACACAATGTCATGGCTATACTCCACATACCCAGAAGAGAAAAAACCAAAAAAAAAAGAAAAAGAAAAAGAAATTGCATGCCCATTGAAGATTAAAAAAAAGAATACATTGAAACTACTAGAACAATATCCTAAAATCCAACTTGGAGAAGAAAGGTGAATCAAAATCTTTACCAACCTTGTTGTGAACAACTTGAGCAATATCCTCAAATCCCACGTGGAGAAGACAGGTGAATTTACAAGTTCTTCTACTTGGGTGGTTTCTAAAACGACCAGGATTGTGATTGTGGCTGAGGAAGGCCCTTTGCGACGATAGAGCACATGAATTCAGAGACGTACAGCACTGCACTAGCATATTATCCGTATTCAGTTTCACTGATTATTTTAACAAACAACAGCCCAACTGAAAATTGAAGACAGAGATTGGCCTTTGCTTATTGCTTATTTAGCTATGTTCGATTGAAATTTGATTTCTTGAGTTTTAAGTGGTCTGTTTCTCTTCTCTGTCTGTGTTAGTCCCCTTTGTCTGGCTATTCTCCATATGCTTATTCGTCGGTCTCTGACTACATATATATCCCTTGAGTTCTGCTATTTGAACTGAGAGAAGAACAGAAATGATTTAATTAACCAATAAAAATGTGGGCCTACAATAAATTTAAAAAAAATTTGTAAATAGATTTCTGCGTTTTTTGTTTTTTTCCTTGCACAAAGTCATTTTTCACTGTAAAATTTTAACACCAAACACACACATGAAGGGAGCAACAAAATTCAGCTTGTCTCTCTCTCATCTCCTTTCTCCCTCACGAAATCTCATCAAATAACTTAAATCTTTCTCTTTTGTCCCTATGTCAGTAATAGTCTCAACTCCGTTCTCCTTATCGCATAAATAATGAAAAAAAATGTGCTATAAATGAGAGAGACACGTAAATTATAGCATAAGTTTAATGTTTAGAGATTGTAATTTTTTTAAATTCTTTTTAAATAATGGTAAATACAATTTATTCAATACAATAAAATAATTTGAGAGAGTAAACTACATTTTTCAGGTGCTTCATCGACACAATCAAATCTCAACATGAAAGCTTGAAATAAACACGATTCCCAAAGGCATAAGGTTTTGCATAATTTGATTCTAATTTACAATACTCAAGCACAATTTAATTCTAATTTACAATAGTCAAGCAGAAGACCACCACCATCCATAGGTAATTCAATACAATGTCCTAAACGAGTTAAAGATTTCAATTAGAGCAATGAATTGAAATGGGTGAGAGAGAAAAATCTTATGGTTGCTGAGCGGCAAGAGAGGATGGAACTGAGACTATTAGCGGCGTGGAGACGGGAGAGAGAGACCCGAGCTCTCTTGTGAGGGAGAAATGAGGATGAAGAGAGAGAGATCTAAACTCTCTCGTAAGGACGAAAGGAGAACGGAGAGAGAGAGATCGGAGCTTTGCAGCAAAGGAAAAAATGGAAGAAGAAAAGAGACTTCTGCACGTGAGTTTTGTCTCACGTGTATGTAGGTGGTAAACTTTGCAGTAAAAAGTGGCTTTTATATTTTAATATTTTAATATAATTGTGGGGCTAGCCATTGAAGAGAAAATGCTAAGTGAATGAAAACGGTAGCAAGTGGCTGTCGTTTTTGTCTTTATTTTGTCTTTCTGATGTTGAGCTATCATTTTCCATATTCATTTCATCGTCACTGGCTCAGATTGAAATTGAGGTAGGAAAAGGCACGGTGTTAAATATGTTGAAGTCAATAAATTGTTGATTGCACCAACAATCGTAGAGAAGCAAAATCAAAATTGATTTTGTAGCCGAAAAGAAAGAATTGACAAAGGGCGTGAATTTAAAAAATAATAATTAAAAATAATATGTTTTTAATTATTTTATTCTTTGTATAGTAATTCATTTCTCTTATAAATAGTTAAGGATTTTATTTATTTGAAATCATTCTAAAATTATTAAGCTCATAAGTTTCTAAGTTTTTTAGAGAAGTATGTCTGAGAAATTTATCTTTCTTACAGAGTGTAAGAGTACCAAATATATTTGGATTTCTAGGAAGTGAGATTCGTTACTCAAATATTGTATGCTATTATTTGTTAAATAAATAATTATTCTTTCTTGTCTCCGTGAATATAGGTTTAATTACCGAACCACGTAATTCTTGTGTCCTTTATTTTTTTATAATTATTTGATGTGCTTGATTCTGCATTCCGTACACAACAAAATATTCGGTAAATATTAATTGTTATTGTAGTTTAAAAGTAAAATTAATTTAATTTTATATTGATATATTGAAAATTTTATTATATATATATATAATTTTATTAAAATTATTATTTAAAAATTATATTTACTATATATTATTTATTTTTATTTTATATATATAATTGCCTTTGGAAATTAGAACAACAGACGTTGTGAGATATTGAAATTTCCTTTTGTTAGATCATCACAAAATTAAAAACAATGAAATTTTATTATTCATGCAAAGAGTAACATTAATGAAAAAAATTTTAAAAGATTTTTCAATAAAATTTTTAAATAAGATTGTTCTTCTCTCTCTTTTCAATATTAAAAAAAGATAAATATCATCTCATTTAAAAAAATTATTTAAAAAATATTTTGGAACTTTTAATTTATTATTATATTATTATTATTTGATAAAGTAAATTTTTTTATTAAAATAATATAAATTTATTTTTATTTAGAGAATTTTTTGAGTTTTGAAATATAATTTTATTTTTTTACTTTTTTATTTATTATGTAAATAAATAAATATTTGAAGAATTAAATTAAAAGTTTTATTCAGATGTTATCAGTAAATTTCGCTGACATTATAGCTGAAGCGGTGTTAATCTTACCTCTCCCTTCTTTCTTAATTTCATCAGGGTTTGTATAAAAGGCGAGCCGTGAGCATGCCCTCATCCCATCCACAAACGTTTTTGGTTGGACCAAAATGCTATCCATAGCTAGAGTTGGTCAGTCAAGCTTTGTGATCTTACAACTCTGTTTCTCAGTAATCCAAGAAAATCATTCGATCTCTCGCTGAACGTATACACAGCTGCCAGCAAAAGGGGCAGCAAAACTACTTGTATAATTGGTGCAATGTCAAAGCACCATAGCTTCATAATTTCACTAAGCACAAACACATTATCTTGTATTGATCTGAGCACAACTATAAAAACATCCCTGGCTGAGCATAGAAATCTTCATGGTCTACACTACAGAAAATACAACAGCGATCGTTCTCACATTATAAGATAAAGATTAAAATGTTTTCTCCTATTAAAATGTTTTCTCCTTAGACCCAAAACATTTTAATTCTTGTTCCATGAAAGGGTTGTATGACCAAAACTCAACCAGTTACTAATTCTTGTTCATTCCCTCTTTTATTGACATTCCAATAGCAGCAATAATCAGTCCACCAGTTACTCTCTTATTCAGACCTGCAATGATGATTAGACAGACATTATATCTGATATTAGCTTCAATTTTTCAAACTTCCTTATATTGAAAGGAGACAAGTAAAAAGTCATTAGAAATCAAGGAATAGCAGAAACAATCAACACCTTGTTCCACTATCATTGTCTGACATATTGGTTCTCTTTTACATATTCAAGAGGACAAGAATCTATCAATCACTCATCAATAACTCTAACAATGTAGCCTCTAATTGACAGTCATATTCTATTGAACACATAGCCTTAATGCACCGAAAACACGCATCAAACTTCCCAGATTTAAAAGTTGCTAACTGCAAGAACCTATCAATCACTCATCAATGACGTCTTTGTTGTAGGATTAGAAACCAACTACAAAGCAAACTGACAGTAACACCGGACACTGCATTCAGTTATTTCTCATTTATTTATTGATCATTTTCAAACTTCTCATTTTGCTGCCACCACCCCAACACTACCTCATTTCAACAAAGCAACAGAAAAGAGCCAATAAATAAAAAGAAGGAAATAGAGGAAATATAGAACAGAAAACACAACTCTTTACAAAATTAATACCGTACTTGTGTTGAACCAACGAAATGTCCAAGCATAAAGCCATGTAAGAGGCCAGGACTTTACAACTTCGCTTTGATAGACATTCTCTCTTTCAGGGTCTCAGTTACAGCATCAATAAACTCCTCAGTGTTCAGATATTGAGGCCTAGCAACCCTACAGAAAGCGTGAAATGCTTTACAAAATAAAATCCAAAGAGAAAACAGAACTTTTAAAAATAATATCCTTTTTAAAGTACTTACTGAGGTCCATGAATAAGAAGTGCAAGATCCTTAGTCATCTTCCCTGATTCAACTGTGGCAATGCAGGCTGCTTCCAGTTTCTCAGTAAAATCCAATAGCCTGGGATTACCATCCAACTTTGCCCTGAAAATGTGTTATGACAATGGAGTTTCATCTACTACATCAAAATTTTGGGTTGCAACTCACTTGGATCTTCTATACTTTTATTTTCTGTTTACAAATTTAAGCAAAGACACAAGCACTAATTATTAGGTAAAGCAACATCAAATCTATACCTGTGTGCAAGACCTTGTGACCAAGCAAAGATTGATGCTATGCTGTTTGTACTGGTTTCACCTCCTTTCTGATGAACCCGGTAATGGCGGGTAACTGTACCATGGGCAGCTTCGGCTTCGATTGTCTTCCCATCTGGGCACACCTGGAAACTTTCTTCTACTATAATCCGAGGTGAAAATAATAAAGGACAGAAATTATAGAAATTGCAATTGCCAAAAAATTTCAACAAGACAAGTTATACCAATACTGATGTCATCAGCCCCAGAGATCCAAATCCTGCATCAACAGAGTCAAATGTTTTCAAAATCCTCCCAGAAAAATCTACTTTTTCAATTCACTGCTCATGGAAGATAAAACAAGAATTACATTGTCAGAGAAATTTACACAGGTCAGTATCACAAACTGCCACAAACCTTGGGCTAAGAAGTCACTCTGCACATCCCCATCATAATTTTTACATGCCCATACATAACCTCCTTCACTCTTTAGAGCATAAGCGACCATATCATCAATTAGACGATGTTCATACCTAAAATTGACCTAGATAAGTCACTGACAAATCACTAACACTGCACAATCAACCACCATTCTTTGGCAATGTATCTCACCATATCCCTGCTGCCTCGAACTTGGATTTCCATTGAGCTTCATAGACTTCCTGAAATATATCCTTGAATCTTCAGAAACGTGAGAAGAAAGTGTCAATTCGTGATCTTGAAAAAAGAAATATAGTTTTCACATGGTTAAAGCAAGAAAAAGATGTACAACAGCTTAGTGAGCAGCTCCTCAGAGTTCATGCACTATAAATTTTCTCTCCAACCAAGACAACAAATCATCTGAGGGACCTTAGTGTTCTTAAAAGAAAGGAAAAAGAAGAGACTGTGAAAGTAAAAGGCTAGACCAGCTAGATGTATACATACCTTCCATCATAATTTTTAAGAATGGTGTTTTTTGTGCTAAGATAGAGTGGCCACTTCTTCTGGTAAGCAGTGTTCATTGAAGCCTCAGCAAAAGAACGGATAGACTGTTTTCCCATAAAGAAGCAGGGTGACAATAATCAGATTCTAGCAGCTTGGCAATGGTCACCAAGTAAAATGAACACAATATTTTCCTGATCTCTACCTCATCAGTGTTATACATGGATAAAGCCACGCCTCCAGCACCAGTGAAACTGTAGACCTCCCACTCTGTCTTCTGATTAAGTCCATCTGGAACTGCAAACATGGCAATTGCCTAAATAAGATAAAATAAGATATGCAAGCACTGTAGAAGTTAACGAAAGAAAAAAAGAGGAAAATTAAGGTTTGTGAGCGGTATTTTACGAAAGTCTCTTTTGACAGAAAACCAATATATATTAAAAAGAAGCTCTTTACTGGACATAGGAATATTACCAAAGACTAACTTAAGTTTCCCGGGCCCTTGTATAACAGCATCAGTTGCTCGATACTGATCACCAAAAGCATGCCTCCCAATGCAGATTGGCTTAGTCCAACCTGAAAAGAAGAACAGTTGATATTGCTCTTCAGTAAAGTTTTCCTCCACCATAGTAACAATGAACAAGAATATAAAGAAATCATTCAAACCTGAGACCAGCCTGGGGATGTTTTTACAGATAATCGGTTCTCTAAAAACTGTGCCTGGAAGAAAGGGAAGGGTCACAGCACAGCAGGCAACAAAAAGGATCATCACAGAAGGTTTACTGACCATTTAGAATGTTGCGAATTGTTCCATTAGGACTCTTCCACATTCTTTTCAAGTTAAATTCCTTAACCCGCGCTTCATCTGTCAGAGACCAGACAAAATTAAAGCAGCTATTGTCAATGATTGAGTAGGATGAGAGAAAATAAGGGGGGAAAAAAAGCAAACTAGTTCACATAATCAATAAAAAAAAAAAAGAGAGAGAGAGTTTGTAAATTTTGCAGTATACAAGACGTTGTTACCTGGAGTGATAGTTGCACACTTAATAGCTACGTTATACCTAAAATAACAAGAGCAAAAGCAGAAAAATGAACACACAAAAGAGTGAAGGAAGTGATATAAATAAAATAATGGCAAAGGCGTAGCAGCAAAACAGGTTAAAGTTTATAAATACTCTCAATTACAATTTACAAAGACAATACAACAGCGGCCACATGATTAGGATTATGATCAGAAACATAGAGAAGAAGAGGTACTTGAGAGTAGCTTGAGCGCTTTGAATGGTAACTTGATCGTCGGTGGCATCACGGTTGGGAAGGCCAAGGTCAAAGTACTTGATATCCAACTCCAGAAACGGATTAATTAGCTGAGACGAGAATGAAGAAATGACTGATGCCCTTACAGATTAAACACGTAAAGTAACAGTAACAGTAACAGTAACAGAATCAATCACCTTATCCTTGATGAGTTTCCAAATAACTCGAGTCATTTCATCACCTGCATTCATTCATTCATTCGTTCGTTCGTTACAACATAAAATTCATTCTGTTGATCAATAAATACAATTTAACAAGAATTGAAGGATGAATGAGAGTGAGAATCAATATTAAAGTGAAAAGTCTGTCCGACTGACCGTCCATTTCAACGATGGGATTGGCCACCTTGATCTTCTGGAATTCCATTTCTCTGCCTCCCTTTCTCACTCCGCTTTCTCTGCTGCAGTCTGCCACGATGATGATGATGATGATGATTACGATTATGCTATGACCGATCTCAGATTAATGGTCCATTTACCAATGGGTAATCGGATCATAATAAAAATAAGATGAAATCGGACTGAAAAATAAAAAAATAAAAATCTATTGTTTATTTTAATTGAACAAATCGAAATTAAAACAAATTTTATTATTGTGTTTATTTTATTTTTAAATTACAATAATGGTCCATTTACCAATGGTCGACTTTTGTAAATTTAAAGAGACGAGTTCTTATTGGCGATCACTTGTGACACCGACACATGTTATTAATTCAATGATTTGTGGCGATTTTAATCTTGAGCTCGCAATATATATCCTCTGCAGATGAATTCTCCAAAATATTTTGTGCACATTTTAATGTGTATATTTAATATTGGAAAAAGTTAATTTCATGTAATACATTTGGAAAATAGTATATATCTAGCCAACCGTTGGTATCCAAAATCTAATTAGGCCCAATAATTGATTTCAACCTTCAGCTTCAGTAACTTTCAGAAACGCTTCTTCTGTCATTGTTATTATAATTTTTTTTTTCAAATAGCCTTCAAGAATCAAAATGTTGATCCCAATCCTTCGTCCACCAGATATATTAGTTGGACAGGGGGCTCCAGAAAGTTCAGTTACATATAGTTATTTATTATTTAGATGTAAAAGAGCATAAATTTAATTAAAGGACGTAACAAATTTTATCTATAAATTTTAGAAATATATTATTTTGATTCAGATATTTAAGTTTACAAGAAATTTAGCGCTAAAAAAAAAAAAAGAGATAAACGCTACCTCAGCCTCTGAGGAGAAATTGCCACTAAGATTTTACAACTATGGTGACACATAACAATATATTTTGATGGGAAACTTTGCCTAGTTCTATAGCTAAACATAATCTAAGCCTGACAAGATAAATAAATAGCAACTTTAAGGGTCAGAAGATATTCACAAGGAGTGGGGATTGAAAAATGAGCATCTTCATCTTCGGCCAAATTAAAAAAAAAAAAAACATAGATTAGATTCTTGGCTTGAAATATTCAAAATTTAAGTCAAGCACATTTGGCCGATAGAGACATGCATGCAACCGGCATCTGGAATAAGAAGCGAAGCATTAGCTCCTGGTTGATAGTTGCAAGTGATGAGAAAGAGGCAATAGGTGAGGCCAGTACAAAAATTTCTGGAAGAAGTTCGAAATGTATCGAAATACTAATGTCTGGAAGAAGTTCAAAATGTGTCGAAATACTAATGTGCGGTTTTCTTCTGGATCATATCATTGACAGATTGGCATAAACAGACGTAAAAAAAGGGCCTAATGTCCAATTCATTTATTAAGAATACGATGAAGATTTAGTGTTCGATGATCACTACAGAAGTAAAAAAAAAGAAGATGCTGACGGTAATCACGGTACACAAACCAGATTGATTTGAAGTATGAACATTTTTATTGAGCCATATTCGTTGTCTTTACCCTTCATGCAAAAATTCTTCAGCTAATTTTTAAAGATGAATTTCTCTTCCTGGTACCATCATCCCCATAATGCTTGTCTTTCTTCTGGATACCTTCCTGGGCTTTCTTCACCCTAACGAGTTCGACATTAAGAAAATAACCATGTTCTTCTCCCTTCCGGACACCCGCATAACCAATGGTATCATCAGGACGGCTTTGATCCCTATCGTCTTGTTTGGTATCACCCGAAAGACTTTAACCCCCATGGTCTTGCTTCTTCCGAGAATCTTGTGTGTCACTGTCCTTAGAAATAGAGCTTACAGGCCCAGAAACAGTAGTATTTTTTACTTCATCAGCGACAGGTAGCCCCTCCTTCCATGTCCCTAATTGAAGGGAAAAAAAAAAGTAAACAAAATTTTAATTCAGTAAAATGAAAAAAAAAAAGCAAACTTAATAAAAACGAACCCTAAAATTAATTAAAAAAAAAAGCTCACCTGGTGCCCAATTGTCAAAAAACTTTCCTAGCCAAAGCAACAAGTACCAGGGCTCCGTAAGAATCTGCTTCAACACAATTTTCAAGTCGGCAACAGGCAAAATGCATAGTAATCCAACTAAGCCTGTGACACCATATTGCGCAGCCAATGTGTAATGTGTTTTTGAAATAACGTCGAGTCCCTTCGTTAACATATGAAATGCTAGAAGCTTTATCATTATTGGATCGAATTCATTTTCATATTCTTCAATGCGATAGTGATTCAACTGAAGTAACAACGACATTTTACGACAGAACTACGAAATTTGGAAGTACAATTTTTCGTGGACTAAGAATTGGTCGGTGAAACCCAGTAAAAGTGCCAATGAACTCATTTTGCCTAAAACGAAATAAAAAAGTGACTGCATGCAAAACAGAGCATAGTATGCCGGAATAAGGGCTCCCCCAACCAGCGAGATTCTCTTTGCGCCCCAATGTTTGTGAACTGAAAATCCAATCAGAACAAATATACATGATGCCACCAAGCAGCATACACTTATACACTTTCGGAAAGACCAAATTCGAACGCAAGATACGAAACTACTCTTATTAGTCGCAAGACTATGCAAGAGACTATTGAATACAGAACCTAAGAAAGAAGCTGTTTTTTCGAATCGGCTCTTCTTTTTCCGGTAACCCTCCATCTTAATAGTTTCTTCTTCTTCTTGAGAAAGTGCAAAAGTTAAGTAGTATAATTACTAAGAGTATCTAATGAGAATTGTACGAAGTTTAATATATCACAACTACTCCAAGAACCAATAAGCAATAGAAATCAACCACTTAGAAACTAATAGTATTTGGGTGAAACTGAAACAGACGGAGTTAGATATATAACAAATATTAAATTGGCTAATTATTTGATGGTAGTCCTTAGTGCCACATGAATATATGTTTATCAAATTTGGACATTTGTGTGAACTGATTATAGCTTAATCTTTAAGAAAATAAAAACCCTAATTCATTTACCCGTAAGTTTATTTAATTCATCATTTTTTATACAGATGATTAGTTCTCTGCAGATTTGATACTACTGGAAAATAATAATAATTCATAATTTTTTTTCTTTTTTTTAATGGCAATCCATCTGATAGATTAGATCAACAGAGGCAAACTCACAATCACAGGCAGGCATAATTTTATTTTTCTTTAACTAACAATAAGAATGTATGTCATTGTCAAACCAATTTAATCCAGTGGAGCATCATTTGACGGAGAAAGAGGGGGACTACTACCACCATTAATCTGATACCCCCGGAAAGGGATTATAATTTTTCTCTTTATGGGCCGGGCCCATTGACGCCACATAATGCTCAAGTATTAATAAATACAACTTAAACCCCAAAAAAATTACAACTGTTAAATATTAACGTACGAGTACCATTGTAATCGGTACGTTATTAAATTTGTAATTGTAAAAAAATTAAATTATTAATCCACTCATAATTTTTTTTGCATGTTTTATATTTAAAATTATAAATATTAAAAAAATATTTTCAATAATATATAAAAATTTAATTATATAATCTAAATTATAAATTTATAACAGTAACTTAAAAATTTTGTATAAAATATTCAGTTTTAAATTTTAACAATGTAACTAAGAAATTAAAGTTTTAACATTAAATAAATAAAAATTTAACTTTAGTAAACAATTATCAGGTTCAAGTCATAAAAGCAAAATTAATCAAAACAAAATAGAGTATTAGTAAAACACACAGAGGACTTGTGGCTGTAGTGAGTTAAGCATGTTTAGAAATTACGAAGATTAGATCATAAGTAATAACTTTAACTTACATACATTTATGATTAAAATTAAAAATATAAATAATTTAGAAAAAAGCATGGATCGGTGGATGCTCTTGCGGGTATCTACTGGATTTTTTTTCTCAATACTAAACCTATTTGTAACTCACAACAATGATTATCAACAACAGTTTCGTAACTTAATAAAATTAAATCAAATTTCTTAAAATGGCTTGAATATATGGTTAGATGCATGTGCTTTCAATTGGCATTTAGTTTGAATCAAATTATGAAAAATTATTTCAACTTTTCATGAAATGTAAGTTCTTTGGAATAACTTAAAACTTGATGCAAAATTTGAAAATCTACTTTAATATGTAGGTTCTTTTAAATTGATTTAAGTTTTAAAAAATTAGAAAAAAGTTAAATTTTTGTTAAAATAGAGGGGTTGTCAAATGGTTTTAAACTTGAAGTAAATTAAAAAATTTACTTCAATATTAGATAATGAAAATATTATCAAATCATTTTCTTCTTCACTTTTTTCTTGTAATTTTTTTTTTGGGTCTATCATAAGCCATCATGTAATCAAATTTTAATTGAATGCAAATATAAATACAAAAGATTACATTAAAACTTTCTCTTTGACTTTATTTATATAGCATCATGTACCAATTTTTACATTTTATTAAATAATCACTCACACAAACATCATTTTTATCCATTATACCCACTGATTTTTTTAATTTCTTTCATAATTATTTACTGAAGGTTATTAGTTTATTTTTCCACAATTCTTATCACACTTTAACAGTTAAATGCTTGGATCAATGGAGGTCATTGTTAATTTGGATACAAGATCTATCTATGTGTGGTTTGGGGATAGTTGAGCAGAGGTTAGTGAAAATTACCCTTCCGAGAGATGATATGTTAAGAAAGAAATAAATAAGATTTCAAGGAGTTTTCTTGGGCTCGCATCTATTCTCATTAAATAGTGATACTTTTGCGGTTGTGCCTCTCATTTTATCTTATCAACTCACGCTCCTTAACTAAACCTATAACAAAATTTAAAACATTTTTTCTCTATTAATTTCATGAAGACAATTCTTAATTTATCCTTATTAGTTAGTATCAGTTGATCTCCCTTCTTCTTGAATCATAAAATTTGTCTTTCTCCTAAAAAATTATTTGAGAAATTGTCGAAGGATTGCCTTAAGTTTCAATTTAATCAAAACTCGCAATTTTAATAATCCAAGTTCGCTATTTTGTTTCTACAATTGTTTTGCAGAAAACTTACACTTCAGATTGTTTAAATATATTTACTAGATTTCTATAAGAAGTTATGACCATTTCAACCGCTCTAGTTTTCACCCTTTGTACTCCTTCACCACTCTTAGGTGCTGTTTGTTTTTAGTTTGAAGTCTGAATTTAACTTCTTTTTCATACATTTATTTATTTTAGATTGTTTGTTGTTTTAAACTTATCACTTATTGTTAGATAATTTTATTTGAATAGAAAAAGTACAAAAAATTCACTTTTATTTGAAGTCTAAAGTCTAAATGAAAAATTTCAATTTCAAATCTCAAAAATACTCTTAACAATTCATATATTTCCCATATTATTTATAAACCTAATATTTTTTATATTATTTTTTAAGTTATTTTTTTAATTACTTTAAATTTTTATTCACATGATAACAACTAAACTGAAATATTGAACAAATCAAATTATATCCATTGTGATGAATTAGAATAAAATAACGGTGTTGACTTTATAATAAAATTTGATATATCATTACATTTTTTATTAAAAATTTAAATTAAGATCAACAATGACAGTATTTCTTTTAATGCTACCAAACTAATTAACCTATGAAAATTATAAATTGTGAAGAACAAATATATGCACCATTTAAAAAGATATTTATGTCAAACTACTAAGTTTTAAGTTTTTCTCTTTAGATGTTGAAAAAGAAAAAACAAACATATCGTTCAGATATTTTCATTCAGACCTATTTAGACTTCAGCTAAATTCAAATCAATTCAAATTTCAGATAAAAAAACAAAAGTAACCTTAGTTTCATCATTTTCATTTTTTCCCATTTCTTGCCATGGCTCTGTAAGAGCAATGGCTTCAACGTGACATACAAATTTCAGAGTAGGTTAAAAATTTCTCCCAAACTGATAAAACTGATAAAGGGTAAATTGAATTTTGTAATTTGTACGAGTTATACAAAAAGAAAAAAATTAATTTTAAAATTCTTAGTGGATTTAATTAAAAGATGCGGGTTATGGTGATAAATGGAGAGTTTAAATATCGTTGCTCATTCTCATTTATCTGGTTTTAAATTAAAATGAAGTTTGCTTAATACTACAGTTCAAAATATTTTGAAAACTCTGGATTAGAAAATACAATATTGAATATGATTTAAATTGTTATTTTAAAAATAAATTTAAAAAATCATGACAGTTGTTAGACCAAATTATGAAATGCCCAAAATCCATGAAAAAATAGGCTCAATAACATTATTTTACATAAAATAATTCAGGCCTATTTTCTATAAGAATGACTAAGGTACTTATAATTTTAACTAAAATGTCTAAATGCAATATACGAAAAAAAGTCAAAAGCATGATTCATCAAAGAAAGATCCTGGTCTTAAAGAATGACCTAAATATATTATTTACAAAAAACGACTTAGGTATATTCTTAAAAAAATAAAGGACCTAGGTCCATTCTTACAAAAAAAAAGGACCTAAGTCCATTTTTATAAAAAAATGACCTAGGTCAATTCCTTAGGTTCATTCCTTATAAAAAATGACCTAAGTTTATTTTTTACAAAAAATGACTTATAAATTTAGAAAAATATTTTTAAAGTAAAACGCGCAAAGGACGAGTTTTCGATAAAGTGCCAAAAACATGATTCAACAAAGAATAACTTAATTATATTCCTCATAAAGAATGACCTAAACACTTTAAAAAATTTATTAATAATACGCCAAAGGGTAAGTATTTGACAAAGTGCCAGAGATATGATTAAACAAAGAATGACTTAGGTCCATTCATTATAAAGAATGACCGAGACACTTTAGAAATATTTTTAAGTAAGAGCACACGAGTTTTTCGGAATACACCTATGAACAAATATACAATTTACAGAATGTGCCTGAGAACAAACACACATTCTATAGAATGGACTTACGGATAAATACACATTCTATAGAATACATCTACGAACAAATATACATACTACGAAAGGTGCCTACAGACAAATATATGCATTTTACAGAATGTGCCAACGGGCCAATAAACATTCCACGGAACGAGCTTATTGGCCGACACACATTATGCAGAATGTGCTCATAGGTAAAATGTTGCAAAACCAATATAAGTACTGAATTTAAGCTAAAGTCCATTAAAAGTTAATGACTCGAAAATATGACAAATATCCAAAGATTACTTGTCATGAGCAAGTATTGGCACATATGAATATGTGTCTCCATACATGGACTTTAGTTGACACTTGTCACAAGAAAAGTGTCACATAACCTCTCTAATTAACTTTAAGTTGCCTATATAAAGGTCAAGACCCCTAATTTAAAGATAAGAAAAAAAAAGGTCAAGAAATATTGTTCTTCTCTCTTTAGATTCTCTTTATATAATTAAATTTGAAAGACTGACTTGATAATTATTTTTTTTTAACAAAACACGTGATTTGAGGCAATCGTCTCAAGAAAAAAATAAGTCATCAAACTTAATTTAAAAGGAAATCTGAAATATAAATCATTCACAGTACATTGAGCAAAAATTTGCATCAGTAATAGTTGTATACTATTATAACTAATTAAAACTGGATAAATTTGAAATAAATTTGCAAAAAATATATTTTCAAATTTGTAAAGAATTAAAGTAAAAAATTTAAGTTTAGGGGTGAATCAGTCATTCACTAATAATTGATTGGGATGTTGTATCGATGTAGTAGTAGCAGCTACAACACAACTACTAAAGAGGTTTATGTTCAAAATAAATAAATAAATAAATAGATAAAATCTCTGTTCAATTGCTTTATTCCTTTGCTTTAGTGATAAATTCAATTTAGTCAGTCAGTTCAGTTCAGTACTAGGGTTTGGAAGTGGAATTAATTAGCTGATGGCGAATCATCTGTATGGTTATAGCTCAAGCTATGGAGCTGGAGCAGGAGGAGGAGGCGGGACCCCTAAATCATCGGCAGCTCTCTCCAGCGTCTACACATCACGTTCATTGGCAGACCCTTACCATTTATCAGAGTCGACTCTTCGTTACGACCCTGATCACTCCATTTACGATTCATTTCGGTACTCGGGCTATTTGTCCTCCCAGGCTCAGCAACCTTGGCCCCCTGGCGTCGATCCCACTGACCACCTCAAACGACCCTCCGAAGGTTATTATTTCATTTAACAATTACGCACTTCATTCCTTGCTGTTCTGCATTTTTACTGCTTACTAAACAAACTATATCAAGTTTTAGTGTTGCTGTTAGGAAAGTTTCACTGTGTCTTTCATAATTATTGAGAATTAAGGCTAAGGGTGTCAATTTGTGCTATTGTGTCGTGTTTGTATCATATCTTGTTCGTCCCGTGTCAAATTTAAGCAAACGTGGATATGACCCATTTACCAATCGCATCGAAACATCAAAACATGGGTACGACCCTAAATCATAAATAAGTTAACACAGACATAAATATGACATGAGTAAGCTTATGAGACAATATGAATATGACAGGAATAATTAGTTTAGTGTTAATTATATTTATTAGTTATGTTTTCAATAATATTACCAGATATTGTCGTAAATGGGTAAATGTGTTGAGGTGGTTCAATGCGGATACAACATGATTATTACTTGTGTCATGTCGTCTCAATTCATTTATTAATCGTATCAATTTATATCAAATTGAATTTGAAAAAATTGTGTTGTATCCGTGTCGTGACCCTTACTGCCGCCTCTAAGTAAGATTATGTCATCAGGTTTCTTTTAGTCTGACACTGCCTTGCCACGTGCCCAAATAGCTTCCATAAATATCGTTTGAGCATCCCATTCCCATTCCATGTGCATGCCCTGGTATCAGTCTCTCAATTCACTGAACTTGTTAAGCCTTTAGCCTCAAAGAGTAGAATTGTCTCCTATTAGTATATATGACTCTGTTGTAATAATTATACCAGTAGTTGCTAATATGTTTGAACCTCACTCCTAAGTTTGCCCTTTAAAAAAAAAAAAAGGTTATGAAACCTTTGGTTGAGTCTACTCTACTATCCAATGAACTATTTGGTTGAGTCTACTCTACTATCTAGGTACTAGATATTAATCTGCTCTTACTTTCTGTAAATAACTGCTAATAACTACTCTTTTTTCCCCCACTCTCAAGTATCTGTTCTCAGTCAATGTACATTCCTCGATAAAAATTATTTTACAGGTACTACTTATACTGTAACATATAATGTTTCCTGTTTTCTTGTATAAATTTCTCTATTACATACTATAGCGCTCTATCATCCGACTCTTTTGGGTACCCCTACCTCAATTGGGCAAAGTCAAGCTTGGTATTCTACGAACTCTTTAGCCAAGCGCCCTAGAATCGAGAGTGCAAGCAATTTACCTGTATATCCACAGAGGCCTGGAGAAAAGGATTGTGCCTACTATATGCAAACAAGAACCTGTAAATTTGGAGATACCTGCAAGTTTGACCACCCTATTTGGGTTCCAGAAGGTGGAATCCCAGATTGGAAAGAGGTGATAGCTATATTACTATTTTTTATGTCTATGTCTATGATAGTATATCTTATTACACCATGCAAATAAACATTATTTTTTAATACTATAGCTTCCTAAGTTCTATATTATGATGTATATATGCTTATACTGTTGGGTAAATAGATATTCTTAACCACTATGTTATATAAATGCCATGTCATCATTTGAATAATTATTTCTATGGCACTAATTAGCTTTTTCACTGTAAAAACTTGTATAGTGTGCCCTTTAAAAGCACCAACATACCAGGATCTTTTACAATGGCTCCTGTGTATTTTAACAACATTCATAGCTCATATGCCTGCCTAGTGCACAGGTAGGTGATCAAATAGCTGCCAAATGTACTTATTCAATGACACTGCAAGGCCCTGAAAAAGGATGTTGACTTAGTTCTATATTTTCCATTTGACATTCTGGTCTAAATCTGGAATTCTGAAATTTTGCCAAGCATTCAGGGATCTTGTTGAAAGTACTTGAAATCCATTTCTACTTTTAATTCGTTTTATCACTGAGGGAGAGAAAATACTCATGTGATTAAAGTGTACACTCATTCGTCCTTTGATTGTACTCTTGGTAAAATGTCCGTAGTTACCATATGAGGGGAAGAGAAATTTAACCCTAGTTTCTTGTAGTTTCCTTTAGGGAAAGACAAAGGAATGTGATGAGATCTGTGGTAGTGGTTTGTGGTTTTCTAACATTTGGATGAATCTATGTGATAATCTCTGTAATGTATCTGTTGTGACATTTAAAAATTGAATGGTGCTATCCTGTCCAATCATATTGCTACTTTGGGGGACTTGGCTGCTACTGGAAAGAGTTCGCAGTAGTTGGTCTAGATGAAAGAGATGAATATATTTCAGAGCTAGTTCCTTCTAGATTTCTTTATACTAAACTATACTTCATTGTGGCATGGATATAGCAATGTGAAGATATACAATATTTTGTATGTTACATCTTCATTTCATCTGCTCAATCATGGAAACAAATTTTCAGTATCATGATACAATATTTTGTATCTTATTTGTTCAGGTTCCAGTTATTGCAAGTAGCGAATCCCTCCCTGAGAGACCAGGAGAACCAGATTGTCCTGTAAGCAGGATTTCACGGGTTCTTGTAAATTTTGTAATGCCTCAACGAGATCTTGAAGTTTTAGTTCTTTCATTGTCCATTTCATGTGATGCAGTACTTTCTGAAAACTCAAAGGTGCAAGTTTGGTTCCAAGTGCAAGTTTAATCATCCAAAAGATAAATTGATTGGTTCGGTAGGTGATATTTATGAAAAATTTACCAAATTAATTAACTTTATGGTGAATTATTTTCTTATTCTTCTTTTTATTTTTATTTTTATTTCTACATTTTTAACCAACAATATGATGCTTTGCTCTGGTTTCAGAGTGATTCAGGGAATGGTGATGTTTCTGCCTTACCAGAGAGGCCGTCTGAGCCCCCATGTGCTGTAAGGTTTTCTTACATCGATTTCTTTGGAGAGTGGTATTTTATACTTCCATAGTTAATTTGGTCTTCTTGTATCCTATAATTTGTGAACAGTTCTATCTGAAGAATGGAACTTGTAAATTTGGTGCAACTTGCAAATTTGATCATCCTAAGGATTTCCAATTACCATCAGTTGGACAAGAAAATGGCATTGGTGGGCAGAATGAGTCAGTAATTAAGACTGACGAAACAACTGGACTTTTAAATCCTGGCATGTCTCTTTTTTCACATGCCCCGGCAATGCTACATAACTCCAAAGGACTTCCTATCAGACCGGTAATGTTTTAATCAGTTATTACCCCAAGTACCAATTCCTCCTACTTAATCATAACATGTTTTTTAGTTTATAAATTGGATTTTTGCTTCAAAATTTTGTTTATATGGTTTTTTACAGCTTAGATGGTGTTGTGGGAACCCTTAATATTTCTTTTTCTGCCCTCCCCCCCCCCCCCCACACTCCCCCCTCTCTTTTGTTTTTACATGCCCACCCTTAATTTAAGCTTTTAGGTCAAGAAATGCAACATGGTATAAGAGCTAGTTTGACGAAGACATGAAGTGTTTTAGTGGTCACATTCCTTATTGTTAATTAATCGAATTGTGATAATTTGTGTCTATCTATGCTGTTGTCAGGCCCTAATAATTTGAGCTTTTAGACTAAATAGTGCTTAAAAAGAGTAGAAACTAGATGATCTGTTATTTTCTAATTACGAAATTGTTTCATCTGACTTTATTTATTTATTTTAAAGAAGAAAAAAAAATTATCTGTACCTCTGGTTAATTCTCTGTTTGTTTTATTTACTTTATATGTTGTATGGGGCTTCCATTGAAAAATTTTATGTTTTGATGCTATCAGGGTGAACTGGATTGTCCTTTCTACTTGAAAACTGGGAGGTGAATATTTTGATATTCGTGTTGTCTTTTTTTAATTGAATTATTTATTTATTTTTTAAAGCGAAATAATATATAGTGAGAATGAATGTGGTTAATTTTTGTTTATCTTTTTTATATCAGTTGCAAATATGGTTCTACTTGTCGCTACAATCATCCTGAAAGGACTGGTATGTGCAGAACTCTGATAAATAGTTATAACTAGTGAAATATATCAATCTCAAAGCTTGTGTTTAAAAAATTTCATTGCTAAATATGTGCAGCAATCAATCCTCCTGCTGCTGCAATTGTTCATCCTCTTATAACTTCCCCAGCAGCTAGTCTTGGCATTAGTGTTGTTAGTCCAGCAGCCTCACTATATCAAACTATTGACCCCAGATTAGCTCAGGCAACTGTAAGTCTGATACATTTTGCATTTTTTCTAATTGGCTGGTTCTTTCATAAAAAGAACTAAGTTAAAACACTGAGGCTCTTTGTTTGTTTGCCTTCTGCAGCTAGGAGTTAGCCCATCTCTCTACCCTCAACGGCCAGGACAGATGGAATGTGATGTGCGTACTCATCTAATTTGATATTCTCTAAGTTGCAAAATATTTCAATGTTGTTACTGTCATCATTTCTGTTATTGTTATTATTGGGAATAGGGGGAACCTCTCTCCTTTCTTTCAAGATATTCAGGCATAATGATTTTGTTTGGCTTACATTTCAGATATTCTAGTTTCTGTTGCTATATGGTTAAAAACTGGCATTCTAGATGTTGAATCCTTTTTTGAACAGTTAAACTTTTCATTTGTGCATAAAGATCAGTGTGTACTTTATCATGACATATTTTCCTTGGGGATCAAAAATCTCCTGCTGACTCTTAATGTTTTACTGTATTCTGGTAACTGCAGTACTATATGAAGACTGGGGTGTGTAAGTTTGGGGAAAAATGCAAGTTTCACCACCCTATTGATAGATCAGCAGCAAAGACACCTTCTCAAGAGACTGTCAAGCTTACTCTTGCAGGACTGCCTAGGAGAGAGGTATGGATTTTATTTTTCCATCATTTCATTCAGGTAATAGCATATTGAGGTCCTGTTTCATCCAAGGATTCAGGTATGCTTGTTGCAGTTGCTTCCACAAAAAGGTGGAATCAGTTTGTGAAAAAACAAAATTTAGTCTTTTGTGTGAATAAATAGTGTTGTTAACCTTAGTGTGTGTTCTGTCTTCTTTATCAAGTATCAAATTCATAGCATGCCACGTCTACACTGTCGTAAGTGAGGACATGAGGCAGATTAATAAAAATACCTTCTTCTGAATTTCATCTTCTACTCTTAAATGGACAATAACTTTATTTTTTAACCAAACCGTTTGAAGCATATTTTGTTGATTATGTATGATATTGCACCGCTTTCTCTTATTATACCTTCAGAGGAAGTAAAAGACTCAAATGAATGGCCATTTTGGTGTGTTAAGATTATGGCTTCTTTTGTTTCTTCTTCATGTCGTCCTCATCTATGCCTGTGTTCTTATTTACATGGGTGGGAGTGTGGAACTTGAGAGTGAGATCAGAGAGGGTATTTCCCTCTGCTAGCTTTGCTTGTTGAGATCTTGCAAATTGTATTACAACCCAGCAATGAGGATTAGGAAGGGGCTCTCAGCATTATTCTTATGATTGGGCATTTGGGCTGTGATAATCATATAATACCTTTTACACATGTTCATGTCTTTTAAGTTTCTTTTTTATTAACACATGTTGGCTGATGCTAAGTGCTCAATGTTATTGGTCATGGCAACTTATTGTTCAAATTTTAACCATGTTGACATTATGTACATAAATATACGCGACAAGGGTAGGGGACTGATATGAGCTGAACACTTTTTACAGGGTGCTGTTCACTGTCCATATTATATGAAGACTGGCACATGCAAGTATGGTGCAACATGCAAGTTTGACCACCCACCCCCGGGAGAGGTCATGGCCATTTCGGCATTGGACGGCACATCCACAGCTGTTGGTGAGGAAGTTAAGGGAGATGAGAAAGAGAGTGAAGTGGCACCAAGCACAGCAGTTTGACATTAAACATGCCGGTCAAGTAAATGTAACGCAAATTTTTTGCTAATCAATTGTAAAAGCTCTATTATTTTTGTGCAATCTCCGTTTTCCAGACTAAGGAGCTAGCAATTATTAGTGTCTAAGTTTTTTTATTACCTTTTCTTGATCATTATTTCTTGACGATATCGGCATTACCTGCCAAGGAGGCTGAAATTATTCGCGCCAGCAAGTTAGAGCACTTGATGTTATAGTACACGGTGCGATGCATGTTACAATTTCGTCGACAGGGTTGTAGGCCCATTACATAGTTTTGCCAATGAAAAATTGACACGTCATGCATATTACCGTACGCGACGGCGCGCATCTGATATAAAATCTCTCTCTCTGTATACAAAACGTTTTGATGCTTTGCGGGACGGCAGCCAACTGGTTACTAGCGAAGTAAGTTTTGAGGAAACGGCTTCTGTAAGTACGGGCAAGTTAAAAAGGGTTATGGGCCCGGCGTGCATTCAGCATCCACTGGGCACGAGCCGAGCCTTCTCTTAAGCGGAACTAGCGCAGATAGCATGGTTAAAAATCAAAATTACTGGCACTGCAAATACTACAAACAGTGGAAACGGTTATTATTATTATTATCTTTTTCCCAGAGCATAAATCAGTATTTCTGAGGTCCCGATTGATTGATGTTGATTCCGAGAGCATTCAAGGTTGCTGCCGTGGCAAACATGGGTGGCTAAGGCTGGCGTTGGCAGCGCTTTGTGGATAATATAAACGAAGATGAATATTCGGTGGTTCATAATTATAAGTTGCTGCTGCTCAGATTGAAATATTTAATTTTTTTTTTTTTTACGTTTGTAGCAGCAGGTTGCAGCAACTGCTGAGGCTCGAGCGAGCGAAATAAACGGTGAAGATAATTTTTTTTCTTCTGGTTTCTAGTTTATTATCAACGCTCAAAAATGATAATACACAGTCACGGTCACAACCAAACACAAGCACATATTTGCAGCAGTTATATTAATATCAAGTACCAGCAGCAACTTCACATTGGCATTGGTATTGGTAGTAGTCAAGTGTGTCTGTTGAGCAGTAAGCAGCATAAATCTCCGTCACTGTTAGTGTTTGCTGCCAATGTCATGGCCTTGCCTATGCCTTCCCGCAGGAGAAGGAATTTCAAGAATGAGCAGGAGAACCTGAAACCATGTTTTAATAACAAAATCAAAATCCAAATTGCATCACCTTGTTTGTCGGCTGCCAATTCGTTAATTACACCTGAACCTGAACCTGAACCAGATAACGATGGAGATAGAGATAGAGATAGAAAGACACCGGAGCTAAATACCTTGTTCAGGAGATTCTGGAAAGTGGCGGCTCCATATTGGTTCTCAGATGACAAAGTACAAGCAAGATTGCAGCTTGCAGCTGTGTTTGCTCTTACTTTTGCCACCACTGGCATCAGCGTTGGCTTCAACTTCCTTGGCCGTGATTTCTACAACGCCCTTGCCGGTGAGTATATCTATGTTTTCTTACTATTCATCTTTTTTTTTTAAATCTATTCTTTAGATCATGATGTCTTTAGTTACTTATGTAATTGGTTTTGGTTTTGATTTTGATTTTGATTTTGGACGTTCGTAATAAATGAAGACAAGGACCAAGAACAGTTCGCAAAGCAACTGCTTTACTACCTGGGTGCTTTTGCTGGTGGAATTCCGGTGAGCACATTAGCTCCATTTTTGTCCTAGGTATTCCATCCCCCGTTCCCTTCTAGTCTTCTCTCTCCGTCTTTCATCATAACAACAATTAAACAAAAGATAAACAAATTTGAACTAGTTAGAAAGAAACCTGAAAGTTTGTTGCCAATATGCAATAGCTTTCATTTATGGATGCCTTCTTGCATTTCTGATACAAAGTCTTCATTGTCGTTTTTCAGTTTTTTGTATTGAGGGACTATGCAAGAGAAACTCTTGCTTTGAGATGGAGATCTTGGATGACTAAATATTACATGGAGCGCTATCTCAAGGATCAGACATTTTACAAGATTCAATCCCAATCTATTATTGATAATCCAGATCAGCGGATTGTTGATGATCTAAGTTCATTCACTGGGACTGCACTTTCCTTCTCTTTGATACTCTTTAATGCTGCAGTTGATTTGATTTCATTTAGTAATATCTTGTATGGTATCTATCCTCCATTATTTGTCGTTCTTCTTGTTTATTCTCTTGGTGGAACAGCTATAAGTATTTACCTTGGAAAGGTAAATTTCTTTTGTTTTACTCTTTGTGATTTACAGTGTGCTGTAAAAGATGCCCGAGTTTAATTGAATGAAAACTGTTCAATCGCGATTTTAGGGACTGGTGACTCTGAACTTCTTGCAAGAGAAAAAGGAGGCGGATTTCCGTTATGGACTTGTACGGGTTCGAGAAAATGCCGAGTCAATTGCTTTCTATGCTGGAGAAGAGAATGAAATGCAACTTTTGCTTCAGCGCTTCAGAAGTGCTTTTGAAAATTTGACCGTATGCATATCTTTTATTTCCTGTTCTTTTGATTCTTTAGTTTTCACTCTCACGATTGCGTCAACCGGGGATCTCTGTCGATATTGTGTGATTGCATTTGTTAATTCAGTCAAACCTATTTTCTTTTGATATTGGTATTACCATTTACATAACTTTCATAAATATTATAAACTTTTGGTGGATGCATCATGCATGCATATACATGCAAATATGCCAACTTCATTCTTGTCCTTTCCGTTCTATGTACGACTTTAGAAGCATGATGATTGCAGTTTTCTTAATAATTAGGAACATATGACTTGAATTCATGCATATACATGCAAATATGCCAGCTTCATTCTTGTCATTTCCATTCTATATACAACTTTAGAAGCATTATGATTGCAGTTTTCTTAATAACTAGGGACATATGACTTGAATCCAACTGTGCCTTGTTCTTGCTTACATCCTTAAGCTCCTGGAAGAACTTCTTGTTTACTGCAGAAACAATCTTTATCTCTCTGGATTGGTTTTCCTGGTATTCTGAGGAAGCTTTCATGGGCTTGAAAAAAAAAATCAGTTTATTTCTTTGCAGATGGTGCTCATTAATGTCGAACTAGGGCTTGACTTGTGTATTCATTGGCTATACGATTTTGCATGCCTCGAATTCAGTTAGTGGGCATATTTTTTATAGTTATTATATCATAGAAGTTTCTTCGTATCTTTTTATTATAGTAGCTTTTTTATAGTTATATATCATAAAAGTTTCTTCTTATCTTTTTATAATAGTTGCAAGTGAAATTCTTTCTGATTTTGTTATTTTTTATGATGCTTCTTTTGTTGCTTTCAGCGATTGTTGATATCCTCTAGAAATCTAGACTTCTTCACCAGCGGCTATCGGTACCTCATTCAGATTCTTCCTGCTGCAGTCGTTGCTCCTATGTACTTCTCAGGAAAAATTGAGTTTGGTGTCATTAATCAGTCTGTGTCTGCTTTTAATCATATACTAGGAGACTTCTCCCTTATTGTGTACCAGTTTCAAGCTATCAGTGCTTTTTCAGCAGTCATTGACCGATTAGGTAATGTAATCATTTTATCTTTTTTTAATCTATTGAGGCCTTGGTGCATTACTCTGAGCTAAAAAGCCAAAAAAAAAAAAAAAGGAAAGTGTAGATACGATGATGATTTGACAAAAACAAAATGTTGTAAGGGTATCTTTATCGTCAAATACAAATTTATTGATGTATAACGTAATGTCTAAAAGATTAGTTGTTCAAAGTTTATAATCATTGAATTTTGATTTTCATGGTGCTTGCAACTGCCAATTTTCTCTCACTATCCTTGCATTTAGCCAAAAAATACAAAAGATATCTGTTTTCTTTTTCACTATCATTCATATAGGTACCATCTTTTGTAGTGTTTCCTCTCTATGATACATCATTATTGACATAGTGATACTGGCAGGGAGATCCTTGATGGGATTGGTATCTTACATAATGATATCTCAAATGTAGGTGAATTTGATGATGTTCTGGATAGCAGCAGCTCTAAAACTCTCTCTGAACCCTTAGAAAAAATTTGTCTTACGTACTGCAGTGTCAAAAGCTTCCCCACCTCTAACTGTAATGGAGCCTTGTCTCCAGAAAAGAGTCAGAAATTACTGGACATCGAGGATTTGACATTGAAGACACCAACAAGTAAAGCCACATTGGTCAGGGACTTATCATTGGTGATCAATGAAAAAGAGCATCTGCTGGTAAGTGCATCATTTTCACATGTTGGATTTACAAGGTAGGATAATTAGTCTTTGGGCTTGAAGATGTTTGCTATATAAATGTTGTGGTAGGTAATGGGACCTAGTGGGAGTGGTAAAACTTCTTTGTTAAGGGCTATGGCTGGTCTTTGGAGTGATGGAAGAGGAAAAATTACATTCTATGTGAAAGACAGGGAAGAAACTGACGCACATACTTCAGATGTGGACTCTCTTGAAGTAAATTCACAAAATATGAATGGGGAGCTTACAAGATCCATGAATAGAAACTCAAGAGGAGTATTTTTTCTTCCTCAGAGACCATATATGGTTTTAGGTAGTCTTCGTCAACAATTGCTTTATCCTACATGGACTGAAAAAGTGAAACCGGCGTCTGATGCTGCGAAATCTGCTGGTATGCATTTACATTATTTTACAAACACTTGCAACAAGACCTTTAAAATAGGTTGGCAAATGGAGTGGCTAATTGCAGTTGGAAGAGTGGCTTTAGCTGAGGGACCTTTGGCAGTAAATTTATTATAAGCATTTTTGCAAAGCTGAAGCAACCGTCACTCTTGACTCCTTGTCCTCATTAGTTTCTCTGTTCTTTTTTTCAGAAAGGTTACCGACGCTCACCATTGTTGGGGATGATCTAGTTTTATTGTTGAAATGAATGTTAACTTTTCTTGGAATTGAGAGAGAGAGAAGGAAAAGAAAAGGAAAAAGTAAACGTGTAGTCTGTGTATTTGCATAAAATGATGAAAATTGAAGAAAAAAATTTCATGGTATTACTGAAATCTCATTGTAAGAAGTTCATTGCAATAAGTTATCAAATCAAGCAAAATCTTTCTGCTTGTGTGAATTTGCATAATTGATCAAATCAATTAAAGTTTTATAGGGGGAATTACCGTTGGTCATCTGTGTGTTATTCAAGTGCATTTGGAGAATATATATGTGATTGGCTACCTAGTTTGTCGATTTAACAAATACTTATTTTCATTTCATTCTTTGTGGTTTTCAGTTTTCCTGTGAATTTAATCAAAATAATACAATAGTAAGAGAATTTTACTGGAAATGAATATTAGGATCAATGAGTTGTCATTGAAAGTGAAAAAGTTGCTTTCACAGGTTTTGTGCCATTCTTGACATCAGCACAAAAATTGGAAAATGTGGGAAGAAAGTCTAGCAAGCCCTCAACAGATGATCTAATTAAGGCTCTAGAGGATGTCAAACTTGGCTATATCTTGCCTCGTCTCAATAGCTTGGACACAACATATGAGTGGTCCAGTGTTCTGTCCCTTGGGGAGCAGCAGCGCCTTGCTTTTGCACGTTTGTTGCTTTCAAAACCACAGATAGTTCTATTGGATGAGTCTACCAGTGCTTTAGACGAAGCCAACGAGGTACTCTTAGATACTAAATCTATATTAATTAATTACTTTCTTTAATCAAGTGTATTTAGACTGAAAATTGTTATATTTACTTTTTCTAAACTCGAGTTGTTTATTGTCCAAGTAAACAATTTCCTCACCTGTATGTGGGCCCTGTGGACATCTGGTTATGCATGTTAGTGGAGTTTTGCAAACATGATGGTATAAGCACAAGTCTTTTATGCAACATTTTAGAGCTTGCTTGCAAATAAGATTTATTGTTGACTGCACAATTTGTTGAGATTCTCTGCAGTAGGTATAATTTGGTTGTAGATGAGGATTTGAATGTCTTGGAAAACATGATTGTAGTGAAGGCCAATGGCAAATTTGGTTCTCCTCTGTTAGAGCATTGCTTGTCCTCTAGCCATGATGTCTGGAAGAAGCTTTGTTATATCATTAATTACTTACTCATGATAGGTTGACTTCTTGATAATTATCTCTGCTTGTGGCCCAAGAGTCTTGTTGGGTGAGATATCTGCAATGTGAAGTTTTAATGGTGTTTCACCTTTTGCAGGCTCATTTATATGAGCAGATTGAAGCAGCAGGCATAACATATATTAGCGTCGGCCATCGGCGAACCTTGTATGATTTCCACAAAAGGGTGTTGCGCATATCCACAGTGGATCAGAACAGTAGTCTAAGTAATTGGAAGCTTGAGTTTATTGATCAAGAATCCATGTATAATCTGTCAAGGCGATAGTAACTGCCCATGTAGTCAATGATTCTCTTTAATCAGGTGACTAATACCTAGTCATATTGGAAAGATGAAGCAAGACGTTGGAGGGCTTTCTTATTAGAACCGTACGTTGAAAATGGCTATTGTAATGACCCAAATCAGATTTTGCCCATTTCTGTATTTTTTCCACTCAGTTTCCGGCAGCAATTAATTACCCTTGTCTTGCTTTCATGTAAGAACCGTACATTGAAAATAGCTATTGTAATAACTCAAATAAGATTTTGCCCATTTCCATTTATATTTATTTGCCACTCAGTTTCCAACAGCAATCAATTACCCTTCTTTAGCAAGGGGAAGAAAGTTACAGCCCTGTCCTTCCTTATTTTATTGGTTCATAAAAAATTGTACATGCATGGAAATTAATCATTGTTTTTTTATCTCTTTTAAGTGCAGGGATTCCGATTGCCAGGATGTATATTGTGAGGGCTCTCTAATCTCTCTGTTTGCTCCCAAAAAATGAAACAGAACCAGATTAGGAGGAAATGAGAGGTTAGACAGAATATGACTTATTATTAGATGACGTGCCACTTATATGCTTTAGGTTGTTTAAGGAAATACCAAATTACATGGACGTGATATATGCATCAATGTATGTGTTACTGACAAGACGTGGTGTTTTCATAAGAAGTTCAGGTTAGCAGAGGCCGGCATAGTTTATGAGGAAGCTGATTTAGGGAAACCTACTCAATTTGACATGCACCTCTCAGTTAGAGATTAGCTCAGATTTTGAGCATGCAAATGCAGCATATGGCCTAAAGTAATGCTGTTATATTCGATTAATGAATAATATTGTTTGATCCTCTGAATATAGAGGACAAAGCAAAACCATAGTTGTAGAATTGGTTGATATTAGTTAGGGAAGGTAATGGGTACCACCTACGGGTTTGTCATTGGTCAACCCATATTCACAAAAGATTTAAATCATTAAACCCACTTCCAACCTACAGTGAGGTTTTATTTTCTTGTGGGTTTTGTCTTTAGAATCACAAATATTAAAAAAATACTTTTAATAAAAAATAAAAAATTTAAATTATATAATTTAAACTATAAATTTATAACAATAACCTAAAAAATCCAAATACAATATTTAATTCTAAATTTTAGTATTGTAAATAAGAAACTAAAATTTAAATGTTAAAAAAATACACGAAATATATTAATATGATATAAAGTATTTTTGTTTTAAGCAAATTATCATCACTGATATCAATGCCTTAATCAATTTTTTAACCAACATACAATTATTATCAACAATATTAACAAGTAAATTTTATGAACTATTGTTAGCAATTAATTAAATAAATAGAAACCCAACTTTAGCAAGCAATAATTAGGTTCAAATCATTAAAAAAATCAATTAAAATAAAATATCAGTAATATTAAACATGAAAATTATGAAATTTCTAGTTATTAAAAGCTGATTGTATCTATCTTAATACACACACATATAGTCATTCTTTAGTTTTTTTTTTTATGCAGACACACTGTTAAATTGTGTGGTTTAATAGAGTTAGTGCATACTACATGGTATAACAACGTGTCTGTATTAGAAAAAATATTAAAAATGATTATATATATATATATATTGATTTGAGATTGGTTAAGTTTTAAAATTAAAAACTTTAACTTACATATATTTATTATTATTTTTTTATTTTTATGATGAAAATTAAAAATATAACTAATTAAAATAAATAATACATATTGATGAATACTCGCACATGTATCAAACAAATTTTTTTAATATCAAACACACTTACAACTTACAGTGGGTTTCAATTTTAAATGATAAACCCACCCATAATCAACAAAATTATTTGCCATAGACTTTTACCTATCAATTTACGTGGTTAACGGACATTTTTTATTATGTTATTAGATAGATGATTAGGAGAGAATCAGATTGATGGATGACTTGAGCAAAATTACCCGACATCAATTCGCCTATTCCTTCCGCGCAAAACATGAAAACTAAAAAGGTCAGTAAACCCAACCGGTCTTTCAAGAACTACCAAAAGTCAAGTCCGTATAAGACACGGGAGGGAAGGACAAGTTGCAGGAAAAGATTGGTAACTAATTTAATTTATAATAAGTTTTTAAGTTAAGATGTAACCTAGGTAAGGGATAATGTAAATTAATAGACAAAACTAAAAGATTGACTAATAGGGTAGGGCCTCAAATTCTCATTAAACACGGGTGGGTTGTATTAGTATAATATTAGTCATATCATATCAACTTTCGTAAATATGAAAAAAAAAAAGTTAGCACATAATCTTATATTCTGTTGGCTTTTGTGTCGTATTTGATGGGTTGTGATAGATAGGAAGGAAAGGAATGATATAAAGAGGATTACTAGATTTACAATTTTACATTTATAAGGCTTACGTGTCTTGTTGCTTTCAGTCTTATTAAAAATTAAAACTTGTCTGGTCTGAATGAATGCTGACCCTGGCCCTTTATGAAAGTTATAAACCTTTTATGGGAACTACCAATGAAACCCAAAAGATTCTCTTCCCTCAGTTTAAAAAAAAAAATACATATATTTGATTGAGAGAGACATAGAAGAATATTCTTAAAACCCTAATATCAAATATATCTATGTTTGAACTCTGTTTCTGAAAAATAAAAAAAACAAATATTTATGAAAATATGTATTTAGGAAATTTCAAATTATCCTTTATGACCTATATTTAGTGAGTGTTTTTATTTTTTTCATCAATAACCTAGTCAAAGAAATAATAAGATAAAAAGAAGAAGAAAATCTTGAAATAAATTTATTTATTTATGTTTTTTTTAAAATTTAAACTTTATAATGTCTAAGTAAATAAATAAATAAATAAAATGCTAACAACACCTTCGGCTTTCGTCGAAAGTCTCAAAGAGCCCGCCGCCCTGAGGGAGAGAAACCAAAGCAAAGCAGACACGAAAAGATTTGTAGAGTCTTTCTTTTGTTATCTATTTTTGCTTTTTGGGTTTTTGTTTCACATTACAGCATTGAGATTACAAAGGAAAAAGAAAAGTCTTTCTTCTTAGTCGAACAGAAAAGAGCGTGTAGTCACAAACAAGATAAACATAGACATAGAGATAAACACAGAACAGAAGCAGAGAGAGAGAGAGAGGGGCGGGAAGGCAGGCAGGCAGGCAAAAGCAAATTATTAAACTTTGTAAAGACCGTCATTCATTGTTAACGAGGTTTTTTCTCCGTTTAAAACGATATCTATGTTGATTACCAGTACACGCAGTTGCTCTTTTTAATTATCTCTTTGGTTTCATCACACCCTTTTTCATTTTCACTCATATAACTGATGGTGATGTTTTGCTCTGCTAATACAGTGAGTGAGTGAAGAGTAAGAATCAAATATGAAGTACGTTTTGGTGACTGGTGGCGTTGTTAGTGGACTGGGTAAAGGCGTCACTGCCAGTAGCATCGGTGTTATTCTTAAAGCATGTGGTCTCCGTGTTACTTCAATCAAGATTGGTATCTTACTCCCTCTTTTGCCATTTCTTGTAAATTTGAATGAATGCTTTTTTTTTTTTTTGTCTCTTTGCTGTTTGTTTTCCTCTCCGAACAACTATTATCAAGTTTTACCTTTTATGGATTTGCAACATTTTTCTTTTCCTCATTTTACGGAATTCCAATATTTTTTTAACTTCTCAACATTTTTTTCTTTTGTCTACTGGTGCAGATCCGTACTTGAACACTGATGCTGGAACAATGTCCCCTTTTGAGCATGGAGAGGTTTTTGTCTTAGACGATGGTGGTGAGGTAATTTTGTTTACTTTGACACCATGCTTATACCTTAGTTGTCGAGTGACTGTTTTCTCGAAGCATCTCATTTCCATGTCATACGAACTCTATGTTATTTTGTTTTGGTTGCATACAACCTATGGCTTGATTGCTTTGCTGTTTTAAAGGTGGACCTAGATCTTGGTAACTACGAGCGGTTTCTAGACATCAAGTTAACCCGTGACAACAATATAACGACTGGAAAAATATATCAGGTAGATTATATATCTTCCTGTAATTCAAAAGTCTATCTTATTGATGATTTTGAAGCTGAAACTTCTTGTATTACAAATGTTTTCTACCGCCGGTAGGTGATTCCTGTCTATAAATATAATTCCTTGTCATGATTTTTGACAGTCTGTTATTGACAAGGAGAGAAGGGGAGATTATCTTGGAAAAACTGTCCAGGTCTGTTTTAACTTTCTTTTTCTGAGTATGTTATAATGCAATTCTTTTATGTTGTTTTAATATTTATTTTGGGCAACCCTCTGTTTGCTTTAGGTTGTTCCACACATTACAGATGCTATTCAAGACTGGATAGAACGTGTAGCAATGATTCCAGTAGATGGCAAAGAAGGTCCTGCCGATGTTTGTGTCATTGAATTGGGTGGAACGATAGGTAAATTACTATCATTGATAAAATGTGTTAAGATGAGCTGCGTGCCGGCCTCCAGTATTGATTAAACCTGCTTCTCTTGATGCAGGGGACATTGAATCAATGCCATTTATAGAGGCACTTGGCCAATTCTCATATCGTGTGGGTAAGCTTAAAATGCTCTTTAGCTCTACTTCACTGGCTCGTTCAAATATCCTTTTTTTTTTCTTCCCAGTATCAATTTCCTACCTAACTGCTGCCGCCTTTGTAGGTCCTGGCAATTTTTGTTTGATTCACGTTAGCCTTGTCCCTGTCCTCAATGTTGTTGGTGAACAAGTATGTGTACGTTAATTTGTATTGTTATTGTGTTATTCAGTTTGAACTTCTACATGCTAGATTGAATTTTCAAATATTTGGTAATTGCCATATGCATATGTAATTACTCATCTTTCTTAATTTCCAACCATAGAAGACAAAGCCTACCCAGCATAGTGTCCGGGGACTGAGAGGACTTGGGTTGACTCCGAATATTCTAGCTTGTCGTAGTACGAAGGTTTCTCCACTTCCATTTTGACGCCTGAGCTTTTCTTGATTGCATATGCCGGAGGCAGTCTCATATGTGTGCATTTCAAATTTGTGTTTAATAGGTACTCGAGGAGAATGTGAAGGCTAAGCTTGCTCAATTTTGCCACATACCTGTATGTAACATTAGCACTATGCAATCAAATATCTTTTCCCTTTTCACTTGCTCTCAACAATTTGTTGCTGGTTTTGAGCAAGATGACATTTTTACAGGCAGAAAACATTGTTACTCTGCATGATGTCCCAAACATTTGGCATATTCCATTGCTGCTGAGAGTAAGTTCTTTTTTGGTGCTCTAAAGCTATTTTCATCCATACCTGTATAATGAAGAATTTCTAATTTCTTTGTGATTTGTATACCACCGAACAATGACAGGATCAAAAGGCACATGAAGCTATCTTGAAAGAATTGAACCTTCTTGGGTGTGTCTTACTTAATGCTTTTCATTTGTTGTATAAACTTAGTTTCTTCTTGCTGCTTGATATTTCTCCATCCATGCGTGTGTGTCGGTGTGTTCCCTTAGGCATTCACTGTGTGGTTATGTTGATATTGCAACATCTGGCCCTACCATTTCTGCTAGCATATTTAACCTGAGGATTTGCAGTGTTGCAAGGAAGCCTGCGTTGGAGGAGTGGACAGCCAGGACTAAAGTTTGTGATATGTTGCATGATCCTGTGAGTCTCAAGATTCTCAACAATATTAATTCTACTTTTCCTTTTTGGCTATGTGCCTGATTGTCTTGTCCCTTGCAGGTTAGAATTGCCATGGTTGGAAAATACACTGGCCTTTCAGATTCTTACCTCTCTGTTTTAAAGGTGAATGTTTTGTTTATCGAAAATATTGTTTATCCATCTGTGGCATTTTTTTACCCTTTATTGTTTAAGGATAAAAACTATGTGGAGAAATTAAGGGTAGTAGTTGTACAAATTGGATGTATTATACGTTCTTTGCTTATTATTGTTTAAGTTTCACATTATTGATTTGCATTTTATATCTATGAAGTTAAAAAAGAATAAGTCACCCAGTGCTTTTTCCTGTCCAAAACCTTAATTAGTTTCTAATTATCAATTTTCTTGAGCCTTGTCTTTTGCATCACAAAGTCAGGGTACGATTCCCCATTTAGCTTGAGCGCTAATCAGATTATGACCTTTTTTCTTTCTCTTTTTTTGTGATTATGCATCGGTTTCTCTCTCTATTTATTTCTTTGTTGCTGTAACTGCTGAGTCTAAAGTTTTACTCTCTTTATAATATAATATTACATTACACACTTTTCAGACTCGTCAAAATTCTACCCCAGAATTGAAAACTAAGATTAGGTTCTTTCTTCTCTCCTTCCTGTGCTTCCCTGTTGCATTTGAAGATAAACTTAATCAGAATTACCCATCTCAGCTCAATCTTTATGTAATGCATAAGTTTATGTATATTGTATTTGTTTTACATGTTTTCCAAAATTGAAATTTATTTATATTGTATTTGTTTTACATGTTTTCCAAAATTGAACCATGTGTATTCTGTGTTGTCAAGAAGTTATCATGTTGTGAAGCGGATACTGATGTTTTAGTTTGTTAAGTAGGCTCTTTTGCATGCTTCTGTTGCTTGCCATCGGAAGCTTATTGTAGAATGGGTTGCAGCTGGTGACCTAGAAGATGCCACTGCAATAGAGGTAGTTGGTTATTTTTATTTCCATGCTTCATCTTATGTTTACAATCTATACCATCATAAACTATATAGATTTGATTTGTGTTCCTTTCAGGCACCTGATGTTTATAAAGCTGCATGGGATCTTTTGAAGGTAGTTATGCTTTATGATTGATTGCTTAGATTAGTCATTTGATTTGATGCTCTATTTCTTATGTTCCCGGTTTGTCAAATTATTTTCTTAATTTGCACACTGAATCTCTGCCAATTCAGGGTGCTGATGGTGTACTGGTTCCTGGAGGATTTGGTGATAGAGGAGTACAAGGGAAAATCCTTGCAGCAAAGTATGCTCGTGAGAACAAAGTTCCATTCCTGGGCATTTGCCTGGGGATGCAAATTGCTGTTATAGAGTTTGCCCGTTCGGTTCTTGGCATGTGTGACGCAAACAGTACAGAGTTTGATCCTGAAACCTCACACCCTTGTGTTGTATTTATGCCAGAGGTATCCAATTGTATATGAGCTTTAATCAAGTGTAGATTGATCTTTGCCTCATCATTTTGTACATTGAAGTGCTCACTCTCTCTCTCATAGGGGTCAAAAACTCATATGGGAGCAACCATGCGTCTGGGATCAAGGAGGACATATTTTAAGGTTCCTGACTGCAAATCTGCAAAGTTGTAAGGGCTCTGGCCATATGTTGTCTTCTTAATACTCATCAGATTCCCTCTAGGGAATTTTGCTTCATGTTCCTTTTTATATTTGGTTTCTATGGGGAATATTTTATTACCCCTTTCAACAGGAGATGAAATATATGATGGTGATTAATGGATTGTCATCAAACCTTGTTCATTCTGGTTAATCTATTTGTATAATTTGGAATGGTATACAGGAATGGCAATGCAAGCTTTGTTGATGAACGGCATCGACATAGATATGAGGTAATGCTTCCTCGCTGTCTAACTGCATTTTACTGTGCTCATAAAATGGTGGGGTTTCTGAAATAACAAAATGTGTTTGATAGGTCAATCCTGATATGGTATCACAACTTGAAAATGCTGGTTTATCATTTGTTGGCAGAGACGAAACTGGACGGCGTATGGAGGTAAGTTTTTATAAAAGCAGGGCAGTTCTTTGTATTTTACAGAGCCAATTTAACTCGCTGGAAACAATTAGAAAAGTTATTGCTGTTAAATATGGAAGCTTTTTATGTTACGAGTATTTTCTGGTGACCAGCATTTTATTGGTTTATGGTTGCAGATTGTTGAACTGCCTAGTCATCCATACTTTATTGGTGTTCAGTTCCATCCTGAATTCAAGTCCCGGCCGGGAAAACCTTCGGCAGTTTTCTTAGGTACTTTTCTTCTTGATATTCACTGTAATCAAATTATTTAATCTAATGAGTATTTGTTTAAGAAGGGTCAAGCCTGCACTTGAATGGTTACTGTTATCATATTTGGATCGTCGACCTGTCTAGTCATCTAGACTGTGTAGCTGATATTTCAATCTAAATTCCTTTTGATGTTTCAGGACTTATAGGTGCAGCATGTGGGCACTTGGAGGCAGTTCTAAAGTATGGGCATGCTGGCAAGTTATTGACTAATGGGTTAAGTAATGGAAAACCAATGGTGAAAATCCACCAAAATGGAAATGTAAAGCCATCCAATGGATCACTAAATGGTGTGTATAGCAATGGCAATGGCGTGCATTACTGAGTTCGGTGATTGTGGCTGTGCTCTTCTGGTTATGACGTCTCAATTTTCGAGGGGCTTTTTGTAGCCTTCGGTTATGTCTGTACAGCTGTTGAGTATGGTAGGTGTCTTAGCTCTGAAAGGAAAAGCTTTTAGGACAAAGCTGGATTTTTGAGTTTTTAAATGATATAGCTTAAGTTTCAGTATGTGAGTTTGAGAGTGATTTCCGTGTTGTTGAGTCAATTATTGTCAATTTCCTTTAGGATTTTTGCGGGCAGACTTCTAGGGAATCAATTAACAAGTGCTTTTAGCTTCAGTACACAAAGTCTTGATTTCAGTAGATTATTGTGACATGGTTTATGCTTCTTACTCTACATATAGGGACAGATGTTTTTTTGCACCTTGGATTGGGTTGGCCAATAAGGTGATTGCGAAGTTGCAATGTTAATCGACTTCGGCCTTATTTTCTTTTAACCATGTACCTTTTTTTTTTAATAAAAAAATGTAGTAAGATTTGTTGGGAGTAGTATTGTTTGATCACGACAGTTGATGTTCTAAAAAGCTTTGCTTGTGAATGCAGAAGATATGTTTTAGTGCCAGTCATTTCATTTTCTTGAATATATCAGTAGCAGGGAGCAACCTTTAAGAATCAAAGATTTGCGAGCAGTGGCAATACCATTTCTTTTTGGCTGTGGGAATTTACGGGCAACTTTGCCTCATAGATCACTTGTTTCTCGTTTCCAGTGATGAATGTCTCATTTCAACCTCTTTATTTATTTATTATTATTATTTTAAGTTATAACTTAATGCCAGCCCAATTTACTTCTCATTATTGTTTTCACTCAAAAGAGTTTATCAACCAAATTAATTGGCGTTCAGTGTTTTATTTTTAACTTGCAACACTTAGAAAAAGCAAAAGTAACCAGAGTGAATCAAGCTTTTTGGTCATTGCTGTTTCAATTCTCATATAAGGATTAGAATTTAGTATTGAGTTTTTTTTTTTTATTGAGCACTGAATTAATGATAGGATTTATTTTTTTTATTTCTCTTATCTAATAATTATTGATTTAGTGTTCAGTTAAAAAAAAAAATTCAGTACTGAATCCTTATCCTTTATATAAATGACAGATATAGACGGTAGAAATAAGAGTGAAATAAAAGACTGATTTTGATAAGATTACTTAATTAACACTACTACTTATTTTCCTTCAATTCTTCAATTTCACTATTGATAATTCAAACTTTTATCTTTCAATTTTAAATACATATTGACATTCCCTTCTCAACTTCTCTAAATCAATTTCACAATGGCTATGACAAATTGTGAGGTAAAAAACCTACCATAAAATATAGAATATCAATATTTTTACTAATCATGGAAATCCTTAAAGTTTTCTTGAGTTTTATAGTTATCCTTAAAACAACAAATCTAAAATGAACAAAAGGACAAGAATAGTAATAAAAAGAAAAAAAAAGTTTGATTTACTAAGAAAAGGAAAGAATCAATTGCCAAAAGAATGAAACTGAGATTTTCAAATGCATAATGTGATAATAAAAAAAAGATAAAATACAAATTTTAAAGTAGAGAGACAAAAAAGAATAATGTTGAGATTTTAAAATTTTTAATTTTAATAATTAATATTTATATTTTAATGGGTACGAGCGAAATTTAGTGAGTTCAAATAACCTTAAGCAAAAATTATAGTTCATTTTAACAAGTTGACGTTGTGTCTTGCTATTTTAATAGGTATGGGCAAAACCAAACAGGAACTGAAAAGTTACTTTTTCTTTTTATTTCGATTTTGGTGCCTTTTTTTAAATAAATAAAAAAAACTAATGATTTGGTTAAGTATAAATTGAATATTTTGATTTAGTTTTTGGTTTTAAATTTCAAATCCAAAAACCGACCCAAAAAAATAAAAAAATTAAATTTTAAATTAAACAAATGCCACATGGCATTATTTGACAAGTGAAAATATATTATTTTAGGGAATTATCTATCGTCCACCCATTTTTTTACCAGTTTTCAACAATACACTATTTTTTTTTACAGTGGTCCACCTAAAGTTAATATTTTTTTCATTGGTCCACTTGCGTTATAATACTGTTAGAACTTTGCTGATATCATAAGGGTAAAATTATCATTTCACAATGACATAGTGGTGGAAATGTGTAAAATAATATAACTTCAAGTAGAGTTCAGTAAAAAAATATTAAGAATTATGTATTTTTAAAAAAATATGAAAAAATGTGGTTGTTGGAGAATTTATCTTTTACATTTGAGGGTAAAAAAAATTATTTACACAATATTCTGTTAGTTTTCTTAACGGTCTCCAAACAGAAGTAGAAAAATAAAAAGAAATATAACTTCAAGTGGATTTCAAAAAAAAAAACAGAATTATTTATTTTTAAAAAATTTAGAAAAAATAAATGAAAGGTGGATAATTTTCCATTCTTATACACACACTCTTAACAGGCGTCGGGATACGACATGATTATAGAAAAGACTCTTAACCCATAAATGATCCAGAGTGCAAGTGGTGTGATAAGAGCAATCATCACAACGAGCATTATGTGAAAGAAAAAGAACAACCCATAAGCGCCGTCGTCCTTGCTGAAGTCGAACTTGAGTGGAAGTGCCGATATCAGTGCCAGCCATGCCATTACGAGAAATATAAGACTCCATTTTTTCCAGTTGTTCCGGTAGTACTGACTCCGCTGGCGTATGTTCCACATCTTCTTGTTCAGGTCATCATTAGTTAATAATAAATAAATAAATAAATTAAATTCTAATATCACAAAATTATGGTTTTAATGAATTAATACAACCACTTGAAACCAAGAGTATATTCTACACACGTATTTAGACATTAAATCTGTTACACACATTGGTCCTTGCTCCATGGTATCAGGGTTAATAGCAGGATTAATTAATATTGGTCCAAATAAAAGCAGGTAGTATACGTATACCTCCTCCTCCTCCTCCTCCTCCGTGATCACGATCAGCTCCTTCTCCATGGTAATAATGTATTGATTAGGAAACAAATTACATACAATGCTATTACTATTAATGATAATATTAATACTGCAAATTTAATTAAATACCATAAGTTTAGCATCTAAAGTCAAGTGCGCGCGTGCATGTATACATATATATATATATATATATATATATATATATATATATATATATATATATATATATATATTATCTATGAAGAGATCACTTACTTTACTAAGAATTAAAAATAAATTTTAGATACATAATATTATTTGTAGTGAAATTAAAAAAAGTACTATTTTTTTTTTGGTAATGAAATTGGAAGAGCGCCCACTTTTTATCTCAATCCAACAACCCTTACCTTCTAATTAGTGCATGTGAATTTGGAAGTGCATTTACGTTATTAAATAAGTGATTAATCATTATATTGGACAATCTAACACTCTAATTGTGTTGACAACCGTTTTTTTAAAAGTATATTATTAAGAAATCGAGAAATTATCAATTTTACACATGATAATATGTGAAACTCATGAAAGTTCTAAAATATTCGAAAATATTTTTAATTATCAACAGTATTTCGCTTCATTTTTAATTAATAATTAAGATGGAGATAATTAATTGTTTCGTTTTCGTGATTATTGTCTGATTCTTAGTTCTTATCATATTTAACTTCAAATTTATGGATAGGGAAATTATAGAATGTTTATTGCCAATTTTTTTTTGAGTGATGATACAATCACAAACTCTTAAAAAAACTTATTTTATACAAACTGATGTGGCATTAATTCATTAGTTGAATGAAAATATAAAATAATAGAAATACATCATGTGAGTCAAGAGATATTTAATTCAACTAATGAATTAATGCCACATCAATTTGTACAAAATAAATTTCTACAAGAGTTTATTATTATATCATTACTCTTTTTTTTAGAGGAAATGTTTAATGTAAATTTAAAAAAACTAAAACTAAAACTAAAAATAAAATTAAAATTATTTGTATTCCGTACAATAAAAGCCAAACATGTGCCATATCTACAATACCTATATTTTTCTCACTTTATTTGGTCTTTTTAACCAGGCAAAACAACAATGCTAGATTGACAAAGAAATTAGGAAAATTTTGACAAAGCATAAGAGTATAAAGTTTGAGAGTAGTTATTCATCAACCTAATTTTTGTCAAGACATTTCAATCTTTTCATACTGTTATCAAAATGTTGTAGCCCACTTTTTCTCCATTTTTGGTCAAAATAACATTTTCCAATTAAGAATCTCAAGTTAAAGAAAATTATCATGTAGAGATTTAAAGGTAATTTTTATTTTTATAATGGGTTATAATAGAAATACCTAAAGAGTAAAGATAATAGAGAAGTTGTCTATATAAGTGGTTGTGGTCTCCAGATTATATATAACATTTTATTTTTTTCTGATATTTCATCAATAAAGAGAGTGTAGAGAGAAAATAAAAGATGCTTTAGAAAAATATATTGATTTGAAAGACAAATCACATGGTTATAGAGAGTAATTGATTGTTGTGGATTTAAGTATGCTTCTGCGTATTCAATTATTGCTTTTTGGTGATACAATATAAATGTTTCTCCGATTTTTTATGATAGTTTTTACCAAAGAATTATTCCTTCAAGAATTAATGTGCATTGCGATCTCTCATGCTGGAACCGTTAATCGGATTACTTGCTATTAATTAATTAATAGCCTACCTGCAAACATTTTGATGATACTCAAAGCAGTAAACTGAACAAACTGGGTAAAGATAGACCTTCAGAAAAGTAAATGAATTAATACATATATTGCATGCGGCAGTATAATTAATTGAAGTAAAATTGTCTGTCCCAAGGCCTAATACGTACGATAAATTAAATTTATAAGGCATAATGCATGCTTTCAACTCTGACCTACTTGGAAAATTTCATAATGTCTTCGGCGTCGCAGCCAAGGTAATATAATGGGAATTTCTGATAATGAGTTGATGACGAAGCCACTTGTACATGATCAACAACTGTAGACGAAGACGAAGGGTTGCATTTGCTATGCGAGTTAATTTGATCCGGCTGCTGCTGGGCGCTGTGATGCACATGCGATGTAAGAAGCTTGTCTAGAAAAGACCAGTCACCGTTGAACCTCTGATCATGTGCAGCCTGTTGCATGAGTCCAGAACCAGACCCAGAAGCGCTTGTTGTTAGCCTCAACAAGTTTTGGGAGCACTCAATGTCCATGTTGTTCAAAGAGATCATAGGTGAAATAAAGGAGGGGGTAATTACAGCTGATTCTGGGCTGAACAACTGTGGGAGATGCATGGAACCATCAAAGCTACTATTACATTCATGATACAGTGCTTGCCGATGACGACGACTACTTTGTTTTGGCTCTGGAGCTGCAGAGGAAGCAGTAGCACTAGTCTTCATTATGTAATTATTATTATTATTAGATATCATGTGTTCTTCTTGATCGTATTCGTGAGCAACCTCTGATTGGAAATATGATCTATTAATGTGATTCTTCTTCTTGAAAACCCTGCAGACTACCCACCCATCCTCCTGCTATTAATGAACCATGCCAATTAGTTAATTCTGAATACCGAGTATATAGAGTGTATTTAATGAGACACTAATTAATTAATTATAATGCCACACGCGCGTCTCCTAAATTGAAAATATGAACCATTTATTAATTTGGCATTTATGTGCATATACCTACCTGAACTGCCTCAGAGGAGGAGGAGGAGTACTCATCATCGTCCAAGCGGTATTCATGCATGATCCAATCAGTCTTTTGGCCATGAGGCGCACGTCCTGTGTAAAAGACAAGCGTTTTCCTCATGCCAATCCTCCTAGATGAGTTAACGTTGGCCATGGTGATGTGAATGGCCTTGTCCCTCCCCGTTGCTTTCCAAAACCCTGCTGTGGTTGCTCTATTTGTTCGAGTTCCTGTTGGATATTTCTTGTCCTTATGGCTAAAGAAATACCATTCATTTTGAGGACCCGATCCAATCCTACATTTATCTGTAATCAATAACCGGCCGGGTAAATAATCAATTAATGTAAATCCACATTCTAACATACATATATAAAAATATATCGTATCAACATCTTCAATACCTACATGCAAATATATATATTTTATATGTATGCAATTAGCTAGCCAAGGCTTCACCTTTGAGGTCCCAAGGCTCGAGTTTGTTGAGATCCACCTCCCTTATGACGTCTAGGTCGATGGCTTCAAAAGAGACCTTCTTCCTCAGATAATAATATAGGAGTTCTTCGTCTGTTGGATGGAATCGGAATCCTGGAGGAACTGACAACTCTCCATTTCCTGCCATCATCCTCGATCTACAATATTGATCGCTCGGTCTTCTATAAAATTAATCAATTAAACACATGAATATACACGATTCTAATAGATATATTTATGTGTGTGTGTTGGTCCTGGATTCAACAATACAAACTAGGCTGCTTAAATTAATTAGATGCAATATATGCCTAGCTATGTGAAAATTCATGCACCTTATGACTAGAGGCAAGATTCCGCGATGCGGGAAGTCGCGCGTAATACTTCTGTCAAGTGAAGGCATATGCTTATTTCTTTAATTCAGTTTTAAATATTGTTTTATATATTGAAAATCTAGTTCAAAAGCTTCCATGCATGCACCATGCATGTACCTTATGATTTTTCTTCTTCCATTACATATATAAGAAGCTGGTTAATAGATCAGAAATTGAAGGATCTCTTTAGAAGATTACAGAAACAGAAATACTGGAAGGTTGCTTCAAGCATGTATAATGCTATTCCAGCATTAATTTATGGTTGAAGATCTCAGTGAAGGGGCGGGGCCCTTTTTTTTTTTTTTTTTTGAAGAAAGGGGAGTTTGGTTTCGGATAACAGTGCTTCTTTGCTGTCTTTATTAAATAAGCTTTCATTTGATCTTCCAAGCAGAAGCAAGAAAAAAAAAAAAAAAACAGTTTCACTCCATATTTCACTAATACAATAAATCTTAAATGTTTAACATGAACATTTTGAGGTAAAAACAAAATGTTAAGAATTTGATGAATCAAATAAAGACTCTCTCTATACCTATTATGTATGTGCTTAACTTCAAAATAGAGCATGATCTGTATGTTGCCTTCATGAGAAGGGGAAAAACAAGGGAAAGGAAGAAGAAGAAGAAGATGATGATGAAAAAGAAACGCATGTAAAAGTGAATGATGAAGAGTTAAAAAGAGTATCAGACCTCTTAAATAAAGGTGGAGATGCAATATTTCTCTGCAAGACAGAAAAAAAAGACAAGCGGAAGACGATGAAAGGGAAAGCACCGAGGCGGCCGGCCAATTTCTTAGCTTCAAGGACACGCTGTGCTACGTTATAATAGCTTTTTATTGAGAGTAAGAAAGGCGGTGGGGGCGTGAGGGGGTGGGTTAATGTATCGTATTGTATTATGGATCATGGATCAGTGTCAACTCTCAAGCTTTGGTTTATGAAGGAATGGCAATCGATAATGGGAACAGAAATAAAGAAACGGCCCTAAATAAATAATATTAAAAAGAAAAATTATATCTAAATATGTTAGATAGAGCTACTAGCTAGCTATATGACGATGAGCTAGTATGAATGTCAAATCTGTCTCTTCTGATAAATTTCATGGATGAGAGATAAAGTATATGAAGCATAAAGAGTCTTTGGTAAATGTCCGTTGAATGGGAGACCCTAATCCCGAAATTCGCCTCATTAGAATGAAGAAAAACTGCTTAACTGTCAATTAATTATGTACTATTTTGACTATTTATTATTTATTTATTTTTACAAACTTTAATTCACGTATCTGTCTGTGTACAATTATACACAGACCGTCAGTCAGAATCAGAGAGGAATGAAAGGAATTCATTTTATTCCTTCATTCCTTTTGTGTGTGTGGCAACAAAAGAATAATATATAATAAAACTAGATATATGGAAAGTAAAATAAGCAAATTAATATAAATAAGGTAAATTGATATATTATTAGTAAATAAAAGAAAAACTTATTATTAAGTATAAAATTTGTAAATTAACATTTAGTATAAAAAAATAAATGATGTAAATAGAAGGTAAAATAAACAAATTAACATAAGAATGGTAAATTGATCTAATATTGGAAAACGAAGCGAAAATTTATAGATGTAACATAAAACTTATAAATCAATATTAAATGTAAAATAAAATATAATTTGTGTCAATAGAACATAAGACTTATAGATAGAAGATAAAACAACTAAATCAACAGAAGACTAGTAAATTGATAAATTATTTGTAAATAAAACAAAAAATTTATAGATATAATATAAAACTTGTAAATCAACATTAAGTGTAAAATAGAAAATAAATGATGTAAATGGAATATAAGACTTGTATATGAAACGTAAAATAAGTAAATTAACATAGGAGTGGCAAATTGATATATCATTGGTAAATAGAATAAAACTTATCAATACAAAATAAAACTTATAAATCAACATTAAGTGTAAAATAAAATATAATTAAGTAAATAAAACATATGGCTTATATATAGAAGGTAAAACAAGCAAATTAATATAGGAGTAGTAAAAAATGTATTATTGGTAAACAAAATAAAAACTTACAGATGCAACACAAAACTTATAAATCAACATTAAATGTAAAATAAAACATAAATTATGTAAATAAAATAGAAGACTTGTAAATGGAATGTAAAATAAATAAATATTATAAGAGTTATTAAAAAAATTATAAATATAAAATAAAAACTCATTATAATAATGTTTACCTTTATGTTTTTATTTCTAAATTGAATAATGATAATTTTGGATTTATGTAATACATGTGATGATATATGTGAAATTTTATTAAGAATAAAACTTATTCTCAATATCGAACTTTGAAAACTTTTTCATATTTTTCAAAATTGTTTGTAAAAAAAGTGATTTTGCATTCTTCTAAAGCTTCTCAACAAGAACTCCAAATGATCTTTTGTATATATAAAATTGAAAATCAAATCTAATTTTATGATATTTCATATGTGTTTAGTAATGTAAAAATGCCTTTTTATTTTGTTTTGGCTTGTTCCACATTAAAAAAAAAGTTTACTTACTTAACCTGTATAGTAAACAAATACTATGATAGAAAATGGAAAAAAAAAGTTTATAAATGTATATATAATTTATGGTAAAACCATATAAAACATGAATATGGATATATGATCCATTCGATCGTCCTGCTACTGAATAGTGTCCTCCGATTTTTCAAAAGCCGGGGTGCACTGCATCAAATTCAGTGCAAGTTTGAAGAGGAGTTCTTCAGTTTAGTTTTTCAATACGTAATATATCATTTGTTTATTTAATTTCTTCTCTTTTGGGAGTGTGTGATATCATTGAATGCAAGATACATGATCCGAGCTCGATACATATACATATGTAGAATCATCAACAAAACACAGTGCTCTTTTCCGTTTCGGGGTCTACAATTTAATCATAACATACTATAAATTAAAAGGCTTTTACAACAATATAAACTGTTGAAAAATTATTATATAAGATTGTAAAATCTATTATAACATTTTAAAATTTTAAATGTGCATTTTAAAAAATAAGAACATTTTTTAATTTAATTTTATGAAACTTTGAATATGCATTTTAAAAAATGTTGGTGCTCATGTCTTAGAATTTGTATACGAAAATTATCTCTTGTGGACACTCATATGTTTTTTTCGTGCTAACTCACTATTAGGTCATATGGCTTTGTACTAGAGAATATATATATAAATAAAAAAGAACATCTATGTATTTTGTGAGGTTTAAATATATTTTTGAAATTTTTTTATTTTGCAAACTTGTTAAGGTCACACAATTAAAGGTGAGATTAATATGAAGTAAGGAAGGAATTGAAGAGAATAGCAAATGAAATAATGCTATACTTATTTCGTTAAGATAGTCAATTGAGATATTCACCAAATATTGTATTTTATATGTCATTCATTTGATTGGGTATAAGTTGATTATTAATAATAAAATCAATTAATATATGAGATCTGTAAATAAAATGATTGGTGACCCATAAGAAATTTGAAGTAAGTAAAACATTATTGTACAAAATAAATAGTGCAATATAAATGTGTTGTCGAATATAATTTTTGCACGCGATGGATGGCTATCAAGCAAAGTCCTGAAAGTCCGTGGCACATACACGTGCTGATCCAACACAAATTACACAATTCAAGGTCTCGATTGGGTTAATTAATATATAAATGCGAGGGATAGTGATTGCATTATTTCACATCGCGACTGGATTCTCACGCAACGTCAGTAGTAATAAGCCAAATTATGATTCCCGGTCAAACACGGTGCATGAAACACCAAATTAGTTTGGCTAATAATATTATTGCACGATATAATGTATTGTTACAGAGCCCTCCATATCACATGAATTATTTATATATATTGCAAAGAAAACTGTTGTGCCGTTGCCTTTACGAACACTACATTTTATCATTAATATCATTGTACTTAATCACTCCAGGAATCCTATGTCTATACCTCCCCATATACAGCGTATTTCAATATTGAATAAAGTTAATTTTGCCCTTCATTGATTATCATCAATCTGACTAGTTACTTATAAAAATTATAAAATTTTCAGTTTTTTTCCACTAAGTAATGTTTGAACATTGGACTTTTCAGGCTTATGGTTCGAGCCCTCTACGTGTCTATAGAAGTTTCTAATAAGCTACAAATTTCTCTAAGACAAGTTTTAGATAAAATGCTTCCTTGCCGAAGATATTATTACAATAAACTACTCAATATAGTTATTAATATATGTAGTATTATTCACTCTTAAAATAATTCCAAAAATTTGGGTAACAAAATCTTTAAAGTAGTGCTACCACACAATATCACTTTATTAATAATGAATTTTTAGGGTATGCAACATTACTCATTGTCAAATATTTCCTAGTATGCAAGTAATAATACTTTAATAGAGGATGTGACTTGTAAAATTGTAACAAGCGTATTTTAAAATCCATGTACAATTACTGACAAAAAGAAAGTCGCGAAAACGAAATAAGGATGTATTTAAGCCGTATGCGCTTATTGAGTTACTGTAACTTTTAAATTATAACTACCGTAAAAAAAATTGTAACTATAAAATAAAAGTTAATAGTATAGAGTAAATATATTTTTTAAATAATAATTTAAAAAATTAATAAAGAGATAAAAAAACTTTCATCATATAAGTAGAAAATCAAATTAACTAGCTTCTAAACTACAAGAGCTAATATTTACCAAATACTTTAGTATTATAACGTAAAAACTACAACTGTCCAACCTCAATCCCAAATAGGGCCTTAGAGTATGACTAGTTGTGAATTGTGATGAGAAAGTAAAAATTAATATATAAGAATAAAACAAATAAGTGAAAGAATTTGGTTTTTTTTTTTTTGTGGCAAGTAGCTAGAACTAAACTTAAATCTAAAGAATAAAAAGTTATGGACAACTTAAGAGACCCCAGTGACCCTACCTCAAGCATAGAATAACTAAGTTGAGTAGCAAGCTCCAAACCCTCACAAACAACCAATAACTTAGCATAAAGGATCGGCTAATGCCTAAGAAAAGAACCAAAAGCCATTATGATCACACCCCGATGATCGTGCAAAACACCACTAATAACAGACAACCTAGGATTTCCCCTAAAACAACCATCCACAATTAGCTTCACCACTCTAGGCAGCGGCTGTAATCAAGAAACTAATCCAATCAACCTCCTAGTTTGCTCAATAACCTGCACCCCTCCTTAATCTGAGAGCCTGAGTTTAGATACCACCCTATAAAAAACTACAATAAAAGAAAATGGCATCAAATCAAACTTGAAAGCATTTTGAGCCTTCCAAACATGCCACAAATTAAGTAAGGAAGAAGAACTCATAGTTATCTCTGAGAAGAGGCACAATGCTACTAGTGAACAAGTAAAGTCTGAGGGATTATAAAAGCAATATGCTTCAAACCAAGGATACAATGAAAATGGTGCCAAACTTGTTTAGCCTACATGCAATCAAGAAATAGATGCTTAGAAGTCTTGGCAGCTTGACTAGATAAGCATTAAGAAACCATGTGAAATCCTATTGAGCACAAAGCATCATTAGTGGCAAAAAAACCATGCAACAGTCGCTAGAGGAAAAAGGAAACAAGCCGTAGAACTCAGTTTTTCTTGGAATTTTAGTCAAAATTCCTTAAAAATGAGCAAAAAGCTCCAAAACAACTCATGTTTTCTTTAGTGGCATCTAATTGCCAATGCCGATGTTTATGCAAAAAATTGGGTCAAAATTTCAATGCGTCTCAGAGAGTCCTACGGAAGGGCAGTGAGTTATAACCTTTGGATTTAAGGCCCAAAATGGCCCCAAGTACAAAAGTTAAGAGTTTTTCTCAAAAAAGTGGTGAGATTTTTTTCTTGCCAAAACATCCTTTGGGTCATAACGAATTGTGTGAAGATGTTCGATACTGTTTTCAGAAGGTTTTCATCGATTTTTGGGAACTTATTCAAGAAATATGCCGAAGAAAACAATTTTTCTTGAAATTTTGGTCAAAATTCCATAAAAAACGAGTATAAAACTCCAAAAGGACTCCTATGTTTTCCGATGGCATCATATCACTGATACTGAGGTGTGTGCAAAAAATTAGATTAAAATTCATGTGTCCTAGAGAGTCTTATGCAAGGACCAAAAGCGATGTGCTATAACCTTTGCATTTAGGGCCCAGAATGGCGCCAGGGAGGAAAATTTATGTTTTTTTTCTCAATAAAGTGGTGAGGTTTTTCCATGCCAAAACATTCCTTGGGTCGCAACGAGTCATGTGAAGCTGTTCGATACTGTATTCAGAAGGTTCTCATAGTTCTTTGGGAACTTAATCAAGAAATAGGCCGAAGAACTCGGTTTTTCTTAGGATTTTGGTAAAAATTCTGTAGAAACGAGCAGAAAGCTCTAAAAAAACTCCTATTTTTTCTGGTAGCATCGTATCGTCGACGCTGAGATGTGTGCAAAAAATAGGCCAAAATCCCAATGCATCCCAGAGAGTCCCATGGAAAGGCCAGAAGCGGTGTGTTATAGCCTTTGGGATTTGAGGACCAAAATGGCCCCAAGGAGAAAAAGGAGAAAAGTTGGGGTTTTCTCCAAAAGGTGGTGAGGTTTTTCCCTGTAAAAACATTGCTTGGGTGGTAATGAGTCGTGTAAAGTTGTTCGATACCGTTTTTAGAAAGTTCTCATAGTATTTCAGGAATCAATTTTGATTAAAATTCCGTAGAAACACGCATAAAGCTCTAAAAGGACCCCTGTTTTCTCTAGTGGCATCGTATTGCGAACGCCAAAGTGCGTGTAAAAAATCATGTGAAAATTCTAACGCGTCCCAAAGACTTCATGGAAGGATCGAAAATGGTGTGTTACAACCTTTGGATTTGGGGCCAGAATGGGCTAGGGGAGAAAAGTTGGATTTTTCCTCAAAAAGTGGTGAGGTTTTTCCCTACGAAAACATTCTTTAGGTTTGTCACGAGCCATGCGACGTTATTCAATGCAGTTTTTAGAAGGTTCTCATAGGCTTTGGGAACTTATTTAGGAAATAGGCCGAAGAACTCAGATTTTCTTAAAATGTTGGTCAAAATTTCGTAGAAATGATTAGAAAGCCCCAAAAGGACTCCTATTTTTTTTTTCCAATGGCATCATATTGCCGACACTGAGGTGTGTGGAAAAAATCAGGTCAAAATTCCAACATGTTCTAGAGCGTCCCATGGAAGGGCAAAAAACGTTGTGCGCCTTTGGATTTGGGGCTTTGAATCGCCCTGGGAAGAAAAATTTAGTTTTTCTCTAAAACATATGAGGTTTTTTACTGTAATTTCTTGGGTCATAATGAGCAGTGTGAAGTTGTTCGATACTGTTTTCAGAAGATTCTCATAGTATTTTGGGAATTGATTAAAAAAAGGCAAAAGAACTCAGTTTTTCATAGAATTTTGGTCAAAATTCCATAGAAATGAGTAGCAAATGTTGTGCAAATTTTATTAATCTCGTAAGTGCAGGAATCTATTGTAGAATAAACTAATGGTGACGAGTGTCGATCCCACAATGAGGTAGATTTTAATTGTGTGTAGAATTAATTTTGTAAATGGGTGGTTGTATTTGTAGTGAAAATGATTTGGATTATTCTAAAATTGGAATTTGAAATGGCGAGAATAAATTCTAAAATTGAAATTGAAATGGCAAGAATAAATTGAAGAGAAATCTATTGAGATAACGTACTTGGGTATTTGGATCCGTATATATGCATCATGGGCTGAATAATCCTTATTAATGCCAATAAAATCATGAGGGGAGAATCCACACCTCACGAACCACGCTTTAATCAATATTGTGCTAAGAACTTATCGTGCCAAATAATAATAACCTTATGCTAGGGGGCCGGTGAAACTAAGGCGGTACTAGATAAGATTAGCCCAATTTAAAATCAAGTGTAATAAATTAATGAAATAATAAATTAAACCATCCACCAACCAAAAACTTTTTATTAATGTAACATTCAATATTTCACCAACCAATGCACTAGACTCGTTTTGTTGTTTACGGGAAAGTGATAGCCCATTTTCATGCTTGTTGAAGGGGATGCATTTAACGTTCTTGATTTGTCAAGCTTCGTTCACCACTTGATTTTAAATGAAAACCATGACTACTACATCAAACATAGGAAGCATTTCTACATGGGGTTTAGATCTTAATTAACACGGATCATCGAAACAGGTAACCTCACCAAAAGATAACCCTTAACAGGTTGATGAGAGTGTCTACGGTTATTACTACATCACTACAACAACATAAAAAGTGCATTTACATCGTTCTTGTTTGAGAAAACAAATAATTGAATACATCAAATCCAAAATTCTCCTGTAATTAACTGTATAATTATTGAAATTAAATTTTTTTTGAAGTCTGTTATACACAGATATTACTGACATTACAATGAATATTTACAATCATACTATATAACTAGGACCACCATCATATATTGACACACTGAAGTATATGCCCAGATATTTAAACCCTCTCTAATATTCGAGGGATGCCTGCTCCACTCACATTTCGTAAGGCAGAGACTGTTTCCACTCAATTAATTGATAATTGAGGAAGAACTGAAACTAACCTCCATAATGCTCTTATGGAGGCTCGAACCCTTACACTCAACATTGTAAGTGCAAGACTTTTCCCATTGGACCAAAGACCCTTTAGGTTAAAAAAGAGTCATCGCACCAAATGATTACAATAGCCAACATCACCAAATGATTACAATAGCTGACATAACTCAATCAATCGCACTAGTGAATGACTCAAATTAAAGTATTATATATATTAGGCAAACCCTAAGTTACATGTAATGTAACTTACAACCACTCACATGAATTGTGCGTGAAATATGAGTGGTTATAAGTTACATTACATGCAATTTATAGGGATCCTATACATTAACATGTTACAAAACTTTAATGAATTTTAGCACCATAAAGTTAAAAAAAGGGTTTGAGAACGCAGTACAACGTATCAATAATTGAATTCAACATCTAAATTTAAATAACAGTTCCTCGAAAATGAAAATTTCTATTGCATTGTTCTGTCTTCAAATATAGAATGGCTTGACTTATATCAGTCATCTTTGGTTTTTCACAAATAAATTTCCCCTCTTAATAAAATATTTTTTTGAAAAATATTACCAATAATTAGTTCGCTAGTCAGTACTTTAGGCGTAACAAATATAATGATGCAGCAGTAGAACTCCCATGCTCCCATTAACACTTCATCAAATTTCTGAAATATATTGTATTATAGTATCCAAAGTACAAGAATAAAAAGAAAAAAAAGGTGCTATGATATTTAATAAGCTAATGGCAAAAACCCAATAAGCGGATTTGAGCCAGAAGGAAAATGTATATATAATTAAATAACATATATGATTGCTTGAGTATATATGGCTAAAGTAATTAGTAGGGGCGGGCATCCTTAACAACATGTCAAGTTAACAAAACATAAAAATCATAAAAAGTAAAATAAAACCACTGAAGTTACATCTCTAAAATGAAAATGACAATATCATGATATAATCCATGTCCATCAACACATCTCCAAATGACAAACATATAAGATTAATAATCCATCACCATCACCATCACCATCACCATCACCATCACCAACACCATCAATGCTCAAGATAATAGTTCCAAATCAACAATAATTAACCATCACCAATCAAATCAAGCATCAACGAACAGAAAATGAAGAAGAAAACCACAGAAAGAAATTATGCTCACTCTCATTTAACAACGGTACTTAACTAAAAGAACCCCAATATGAAGTTGATGATGCAACTGAATGTGATGCACATGATGGAATGAATTGGCTCTCAATATATAAAATATATGAACTCAGATGTGCAAAAAAGATACGAGTAAAAAAATGATGCTTTTCTGAAGTGGACAACAATTCGGAATTAACTAGCATGCAAAGCCGAGACATCTTCATTCTTCTTTAAGCTCCTAATGATTAACCAATATCTGCAAAGGCAGAAACAAGTTGCTACTCGACAGCCACCATTGGAACAGTTTTGGTCTTAAATAGATATTTTGATTTGGTAAGAACTTGCGGTTTTTATAGTTTTTTTCCTATTAGCCTTAAACTTTTACTTTCTCTGTCAATTTCAAGGGCTTACACAAATGGTTTTAATTAGCTTGAAACTGAACCAATAAAAAAATTTACTCCCGAACTATACATTCAAATTCAATTAACAATATCTCTCTGTGTCTCATTCATCACCGGAATCGCAAACGTAAGAAACCTTAACATCATTACTATAAAATTTTCCAAAGTTGAAATATGCATTTCACTAAATTAATTATAGATAATCATAGAAGTTACAAGTACTTGAATTTTACATAAAAAATATCATTAATGCCATTAAGTCTGCTTTTTATAAATTAAAAAAAATATAATAGTTTCAACATCTAATTAATTAGGGTTATAGTGATAGCACTTGTACAACAAAGGGAATGAAACAAATGAAAAGCAAATCATCAGTTATAACACACTAGCCGTAATAATTAAGAAAACCAACTTTTATATTCGTTTCGCTTTCAATTCTTTTATATTCTTAGTAATATTTGACAACAAATCTTTTCTATTGGCCCTAAGCTTTTACTTGCTTTTTCAATTTCAGGGACAAGCAAAAATGGTTTTAATTAGCTTGGAACCGAACCAATAATAATAAAAAAAAATTCCTGAAACGTACATTCCCATGTCTCATTCATCATTGCTGTCTCATTCATCATTGCTATCACACACATAAGAAACCTTAACGTCATTACCTTGTGTGGACTGCAGATGACAGCAGTGACGACAGTATGGTAGAGACAACAGAGACGACGGTGGATTAGAAGCGAACGACTCAGTGAGATTGACTGAGCAGGGCTGAGGGAACTATGCTTGTGGCGCCATTGATCGTTGTGGACGAAGATGATTAGCCCATGCTTGTACCACTGTTGATAGTTGTGGAAGAAGAAGATCAGCCCTTCCTTGTGCCGCCATTAATTGTTGTGGAAGAAGAAGATCACCTATGCTTGTGCCGTCGTTGATCGGCATGGAAGAAGAAGAGAGAAATTAGCAATTAGGGATTGTCGTTGTCATCTTGGCTGTGAGCCGTGCATGAGGTGAGAGAGTGGGATTTTTTTTCATATATATAATTTAGGTATAAAATCAGTAAGTACGGCTGCTTGGGCTGGGGTGTTGTTTCAAGTTTTGGTAAGTTTTTTAATTATTTAATAATTAAACTCATCTCAGTCATTTGATTCACTATATTGAATCCAATGGTGACTTTTTTATCCATATATCTGATACATACATGTACAGTAGCTATACCCTCATATCAATGAATGAATCATGTTTATTAATTTTTTTTATTTCACTTTTCTTCTTTTGGAAATTTATGGAAATTACTATAAATTAATGTACAAAATGATCTAATTTAAACTCTACTTACTCATGTAACTTCAATTAAAAAAAAAAAAGGTCGCCATTGGATAATAATGCGACGAGACGAATCAAACCCAGAATTTGGTATGTCATTTTACCCCATGTTTGAACCAAAACTTTGCCTGAATTTAAGTGCGACATGCGTTGTATGTTGCACATAATCACAATATGTGCTACATCCATGTAAAGTTTACAATATTTATTCCTCTCCAACATATTCATGAGTACCTCCGATTAATTAGTGAAAAGTGGAGGTTGTATCTGAATGCCTTATCTCAGTGTGTCACACATACAAACACGTTTTTTGGGTAATGAGTTCACAAAACTTATAATAGTCTATTTAATTTCTTATTTCCTAATGTTGATGGAAAATCAACGCTGACAATTGTGGATGGTGGCCACGGGTAGAAGTTTTTGCTTCTATTTTTGATTTTTTTTATAAAGCTAAACGGAAAAAAAATCAAAAAAAGGGAAAAATGAAAGGTTTAGTGGTAGATGAGGTTAGATTGGTGATACTAGGTGTTAACTCTGATACCAAGTTGATGTAGCAAAAGTTTAATGTTAAAATATTTTGTTGATTCTGGAGAAAACCTGAATAAAAAAACAACTAAATTCACGACATTCTTTGAATCAACGTGTGTTGAGGAGCTATTTATAGCAGTATTAATTATCCTTAAGCACAAAGGAAAACAAAATTCCAAATTGAAAAAGAAATAAAATTCTCAATTGGAAAGGAAATTAAAAGTCCTAAACCTTAGTTAACTAGGAAACATATCCTAGTATAATATAGATTCCTAATCTACATCATGTTCTTAAATCAATTATAGAACGACGGTGACTATGATGCCAAATTATTACAATATAGCTACACCTTGAATAGCTATATTGATGGGTGAGAGGATATCATGTCGATTCATTATAATATAGTGCTGTTTACGTGTGACAGACACTTGTCGCCCAACCCGTCACACATTATTTGGGTTTCTTTTCTAACTCGAATTTATATTGTTTTCAATGATTTTTTTTGTTTGTTTCTCAACTCAAATCTAAGTACTTTAACAAATCACATTACTTTGTGAGTGGAAGATAATAACATTTATGACAAAACCACATCAATTTTGAATCTAAACCCTAAACTTAATACATTAAAATTCATTTTGTGAAACAACATACACTAACCTTTAAGATGCCATCAAATTGATGATTTTATGTCTTTTATTATGTTGAGAGTGATAAAGTTTATTGAGACTATTGAGTGTTGAGGTTTATTGAGAGTTTTGAGTGTATTGAGGTTTGTTAAGAGTGTTGAGTAAACCTTGGAATTTGTTAGAGTGGTATTGTTTGTAAATTCGTTGAAAGTGATGAGAGCTACTTGGTAGAAAAAGTTTGAGGGGTCAAATTTAAAACATTCAAAATTTTTGTTGAATTTCGTGAATTCCCAAAACTCATGACAATGGGCCCAGTAGGATCCTTTTCATTCCAAATTTCTATTTTTTTTTGTGCCGTCAGTGAGTGGCAAGATTTTGTGTTAAATTCACCTTCTTTGACAAAATATTAGCCACAGTAGACGACCGCAATTTAGGCGTCTTCGTAATAAGCTATTAATGTCTAAGATATATTATAAATTAATATTAATTCTAAGAATCTATTTAATAGTAATGGTAATTTTGTATTCAAATATGTAAGACTGAAAGCACGTTTCAGATTGCATCAAATTATTAAATAATAATAATAATAATTTTTTTTGACAATCTTGCACCAAAAACATGTCTGGTAAACCAAATATAAAACTCATTATTAAGCAATCTTTTCTCAAAAAATTGTTTTTGCATCGATTTTCAAAAGTAATCTACGGTAACTTTCAAAATTTGATTATCAAGTATTCAAATTCTAGAACATAAAATACTAAAGTGTCCTTGATGAAATTATATAATTTCCAAGGTACCATCAACAATTAAATCAAATAAAAAAATATTAAAATACATAATTTAATGGAAGAATAAAAATCGCTCTGCTCTTTGCTTTACTGCATCTCCCTCTTGTTCTCACCTATCATATCTCTTATGGAAGTCTATCCACTACTGACATTCATGCATAGAAAAACGCACAACTTGAAAAAATTAAACAAAAATTAGGGTATGCCTGCACACCACCTAAAAGTAGTACTAGGAAAAAACTTATCCAAAAACAGGATGTTAATACATATATGTATATATATATTAATTGCAGAGCATATCACAGCTTCCCAGTTTGTCTACAATGGCTAAAACATTGGCGCAATATCACAAAATTTGAAGGAAAAGCTCAGCAAAATCATTGGACCGCCAACAGAACAATAAACCAACATTTTTTCAAATAATTAAACTTAGTCGTTGACAGTAACATTTTCTAATCAGGGAGTATTTGCTCACTATCTGCATCTGCTTCTGTCTCAATCTGGGGCTTCGATGGAGCTTGGCCTGAGCCAGGGGCCTGTTTCTTCTTAATTCCACTGACAATGTCATCAATCCTCAGAAGCATGCAAGCAGCTTCAATTGCTGTCTTAAATGTCTGCGCTTTCACATTATATGCATCCCAGATCTGTTGAAACAAACTCAATTAAATGCTCATGTAATTAATTCCTATTTACTGGACGCCTAAATTTACCCACAGATGCAGTAAGCTGGAGAAGACATACAGAGCGGAAACGAAATAACAGAAATAAGGGAAGCATTGGGCTTGAAAGCACAAGAATTTTCATAGTTTTTGACCATGTTATATCTGACAACTACTCATCAAGAAAGTATTGAGATAACAATTCCTACCTTCCCCTCTTTCATGTCAGAAATTGCACCAGTGTTTCCATCTATGCCGATCCATGCATTTTCACCATTTGCATGCTAAAGTTATAGATCCATAGCAACAGAATCAAGATGTATCAGTATATATCTGTGTGTGTGTGTGTTGTTTTAAGAAAAATCAAGTGATGCCGAAGCACGAATCAACCTAGCACAACAAAAGGAAAAAGAAGAGAACCCTATGTTTTTAAGATTGAAAATATGTAAATGCAATCACTTTCCACATGGATTCATACTTTTCCTTGCAGAGCAGTCATAGTCCGAATTACATTAACGCCACAATTCTGAGCCAAAGTTCTTGGAATAGCCTCAAAAGCAATAGCAGCAGCTTCATAAGGCCACTGTTTTACAATGATGAAGCATGGATGTCAGACTAATGAATAACAAAAATGGTGGAAAAGCCACTGCACAGTTTACATCTAATAGTCATTCAAAAGATGTGATGAGAGAAAATTGATAAATGAACTGCTCACCTTGTCGATGCCTTCGATTGAGGAACTCTTTTGTTTTAGAGTGGCAGACACTGTTAATTCTGTAGCCCCACCACCAGGTACTAGTTTTGGATTCTTGATTATGTTTCTTGCCACAGACATTGCATCCTACAATAAACGCAGGCATCAGAAAAAGAAATCCACAAGAAAGGATAATTTTGAACAAAAGCCCTTCCAAATACCTGCAAATTCCTTTCCACTTCATTCAGGAGATCCTTACTAGCACCTCTTAAGAGTACAGTACAAGCTTTTGGATCTTTGCAATCGACAATGAAAGCAAAGAATTCATCCCCAATTTTCTTAACCTCAAACAGCCCGGCCCCAGTACCAACATCAGATTCCTGCAATTCATCTGGTCTGTTCACAATAACAGCGCCACATGCTTTGGCAATTCTATTATTGTCTGTCTTCCTTAGCCTCCTAATTGCACTAACTCCAGCCTTGCTTAAATAATGGCATGCAAGATCACTTAGCCCCTTCTCTGTAATTACCAAGTCTGGTTTAAACTTCACAATCTGCATGCAGAGGTTTTCGATGTAATCCTCTTCTATTTTCAACATGACTCCCCAGTCTTCTTCCTTAACCAACTCAGCATTTGTTTGATTCTCTCCTTTCTTGTACTCAAGGGGAGAATCAAGAAGGATAATACGTGGGTTGACAATTTTTCTTCTCATTTTCCCAGGGGCAACAACATCTTTGTTGAACATAACTCCTTTCAGAACCCTAGAATCTTCCAACTGGCCACCAGGGACCTTCTCAACTTTAATGCACTTTTTAATATCCACCTCTCGCAACCCTTGGCCAAGGTCAACACCAACAGTAGCGGTGGCATCAATTGCAAGATCCTAGTAATAGCCAGCGATGCAAAAACGTGTTAGACTAAGTAAAAAAAAAAATGTTAGAGCAAATATCTGAAAGAAATGTTCAGTAAAATCATTGCTTTCCCTTTTGCTTACTCGAAAATTTTCAAAACAATTCCATCACAACAATATAGTTTGTACATGCATATGCATACATATGAAGAACTCCATCACAACAATATAGTTTGTACATGCATATGCATACGTATCAAGAACTAACCTACAATTGAAAACCTACACGCTAAACACCCATAAAATGGGAAGACCTGAAGATGCAACAAATAAAGAAAACACATAACTAGCGTTTTCCTCTTCAAGCACACAGATGATAAGCAAAGTTGACTACTCATTAGTAACAAGTAAACATGGGGCAAAAAGGAAAAGGGGAAAAGCACAGAACCACTGACATAGTCCTTATTCTAAAAGCAGATACTTACAGCTAGCAGATCCCCAAATTGGCTTGTGAACTTAGTTCCAATGCAACTCTTGACCAGGCCCAACACTGTTGCACCTGCCATCAAAATAAAATCCTTAAATAACAACATAAAATTAGCCAAGATTCCAAAACAACTCACAAGCTCGCCCACCTAAAATTAATTTTACATCTATCACAAAAATAAAATCTATAAATACTCTTATTGGATTTCGACTGGTAATCAAGTGCAAAAAGCATCGAAAACCTAAAACATTGGCAGCCAGAAATCAGATTTTTCACTATAGAGACAATAGTAAAAGACCCAGATCACCTTCAACCAAATGCATGTGCCAAATAACAGAGAGATTCAAATGTTGGAAAATCAAAAGGAAGAGTATGCAAGAAACTTACGATCATTTGCATCGATGGGCATTGCAATTGTATCAAGCACAGCAACAGCATCCTCCAAAGCCTTATTGTAAGCTGCAAATCAAACAGAACTTCATGACATCCAAAGATACTCAAAAGCAAAGTTTTCACCAACAGTAGAACTGAAACTAGCAGTAGCAGTAGTACCTCGACATATAACCGTAGGATGATAATTCTTGTCGATGAACTCTTCCGCAACATGAAGCATCTCACCAGCTACAAGTTTGTTTAATTTTAAGAAATGAACAAAATCATTTTAGGATATGTCAACTAATTACACAGATTACAAGTAAACATTGACTAAGCATTAACAATTAATTATGGCTAAGCTGATGACATGCCCAAAGTTGCACATCAGCCAGAACATCAATTTGTTTGAAAGCCAAAAAAAGCAAAGGGCCAAAAGCTTACCTAGCACAATGACAGATGTTGTTCCATCCCCTACTTCTTCATCTTGAGTTCGACTTAACTCAATCATTGACTGTCAACAATAACAATTGTAACATTTCAGAAGGAAAAGAAAAAATTCAGTAAGCCTAAAGAAGCCCCAAAAGATATTGTTTTAGCAAACATATAATGGAGGGTTAATCAAAGCGGAGGGAGATCATGCCTTAGCTGCTGGATGTGCAACATCAAGCTCACGAAGAATAGCATTTCCATCATTAGTAACTACAATCCCTGTTAAAGAAAAAAATTAAAGTACCCTAAATAATATTCTTAAACAGGACAGAAAGAGGACAAATAAAAGCACTGTTGTTAAATGAACATGTGACTTATTTCAAAAGAAATGGGTAAAAATTACCTCCACTAGCATCAAGTAGCATCTTTAACATGGACCGGGGACCCAATGTTGTCCGAATGATATCGGCAACAGCCTGTTAAACATTACACCAAAGATTCAACATCACCAAAATACCAGACAACACAGCAAAAAAGAAACGTTCTAAAACAAAAACCTAGAACTAGTGACAAACTCCACCAAAAACATAAAAATAAAAAAGGGCGAAGACAGAGTTCAAAGGGAATTTGGGGTTACCTTGGAAGCCTGTATATTGGCATGGTGAACCTTGGTTCCAGATTCACGCTTCAAGGAATCCTCTGTTCATTTCAATCAATAATAAATCAAATGTAAGGGCTTTTACATTAGCATAACAACTAAAAATTTGCTAGCTTATGTGCATCACAGATCGCATAGAAAAGTAACATCGACGAAAAAAAAGAAAAAACTTACTGAGAACGAGAACTGGAGAATGCATGATTGTATCAAGTAATGGATAAAACCCTAACTACTGGTATCAACTCAACTTAACAAAACTTAACTCCGGGATCTTTGTCGTATAAAGTAAAAGCTAAGTGAGACTGTTTGGCTTTGCTGTTGACGATGAGTACTTGAAAGAAAGCCCTCAAACCCTCTCCGTTGGCCCCTTTTCCTTCGTAAATGCTTTGTAGTATAGCGAATTATTTCTGCGCCAATTTTGTTTTGTCGCGTATACTGTATACATCCAACAATCATAAAATTTTAAAATATATTTTACACTATTTTTATTTTTAAACTTATATCAATAAATTATTTTCACATTAAAAAATATTATTTTACTCATAAATAAATTAAAAGATTATTTTATTATATAAAATTTAAAAAAATTATAATTATAAAAATATCATTAAATTTAATAAATAAATAAATCTTAACTCCAATATTATAATTATAATTATAATTTTATTTAAAAACTATCATATTAATTTTTTATAATCGTAATTTCATTTAATTTGTATAGGGAAGTTTCTTAATATTAATTATAAAAAGTCTACAATAATTGTAGGGAGTTTTTCCCTTCATGTTAATTTTTGTAAACTTCCTTATACTTAATTTAATTACAAAAATTAAATGAAATTATAATTATAAAAGGATATAATTAAAAGATGTTATTTTTTATAATTATAATTTTATTTAAAAATTATTGTATTAAATTTTGAGATTTATTTATTTTATTGAATTTTAGGATATTCCTATAGTTATAATTTTTTTTATTTTTCTAAATTTTGTATAATAAAATGACCTTTTAATTTATTAAGGGATAAAATAATCAATTTTTTTTTGTGTCAAAGTGGTTGATTGATACAAGTTTGAAAACGAAGGTGGTACAAAATACAAGTTAAAATTTTGTGGTGATTAAATCTACATGTGACAAAAGAAAAGTGGTATAGAAATAATTTCTCTTGGTCCCAATGGTATGAACCCCGCTTTTTATCAAAAATTCTGGTCTATTGTTAGGAATGATGTGTCTGCTGCATGCTTGAACTTTATTCATCATTGTGAAATTCCTGCTGGCATGAATGAGACTCTCCTTATTTTGATTCCTAAAACCCCCAACCCGAATTATATTACCGAATTTAGGCCTATAGCTTTATGTAATGTTACCTATAAAATAGTTGCTAAAATGTTAGCTAGCCGGCTTAAGTCGATCTTAGGTTCTATTATCTCGGACTCCCAAAGTGCTTTCATTCCGGGTAGATCTATAATAGATAATGCTATGATTTCGGTTGAGGTTATGCACTATTTGAAGAGGAAAAGACAGGGAAGGGAAGGGGCTGTCGCTTTTAAAATTGATATGTCAAAAGCGTATGATAGGGTTGAATGGCATTTTCTGTCGGCTATTATGCTCAAGATGGGCTTCAGCTCTGTTTTTGTTACTCTGATTATGCTATGTGTGTCCACTGTTACTTACACTATCCCCCGCGACAGGCTGGAAATTGGCCCCATTGTTCCTTGTCGAGGTCTTCGGCAAGGGGATCCTCGATCGCCTTATCTCTTCATTATTTGTGCTCAAGGGCTTAGTTCGCTTATTAATCATTACGAGCAAGCTGGTTTGCTCCATGGAATCAGAATTGCTCTCGGGGCTCCTAGTTTAACTCACCTTTTCTTTGCGGACGATTTTTTCCTCTTCTTCAAAGCAACTGACAGAGAAGCTAGAGTTATGAAGGCTGTTTTATCTCTGTATGGGGCAGCATCGGGTCAGCGAATCAATCTCAACAAATCCTTTGTCTCCTTTAGTGCCAGTACCGCTGTAGAGGTGCAGCTTTCGATACGCAGTATCCTTGGGGTGAGGAGCTCAGTGCACCATGGTAACTACTTGGGGCTCCCCTCTGTCATTGGTAGAAGCAAATCAGCGGTGTTTAAATATATTCGTGAGAAAGTGTGGAAGCGGTTACAGGGGTGGAACCAAAAACTGCTGTCTCGGGCAAGAAAAGAAATTCTCCTCAAGACCGTAGCTCAAGCGCTGCCCATATATGCGATGAATATCTATCTATTGCCCCTGGAGCTTTGCCGAGAGTTAGAGCGAATGATGAACTCATTTTGGTGGGGTAGAAAAGGGCAGGGCAGTGGTGGTATCAGTTGGTTGAAATGGGAGAAGTTGTGCAATCCTAAGACTCATGGGGGCCTTGGTTTTAAAAGTCTACATCTTTTCAATGTTGCCATGCTCGATAAACAGGGCTGGAGTCTCCAAACCAATCCCTATTCACTAGTCGCTCGTCTTTTCAAGGCCCGATACTACCCACATTCCTCATTTGCCGAGGCTCATCTGGGAAGCAATCTTAGCTACGTATGGCGCTCTATTTTGTCAGCTTAGTCAGCCATTACTCGTGGAGGCCGTATCCACATCGGAGGGGGTCAGCACACTGTTATAGGAAGTGTGCCTTGGTTGCCCGACCCTGTTAACGGCTTCATATCCTTGATCATTCCAGCTCCCATCTCAGAAGCATCAGTTGCTAGTCTTATGGAGCCTAATCAACGTAAATGGGACTATAATGTGGTGGCTGGCATCTTCAACAGTAGGGACCGCGATCTTATCCTCCGAATCCTTCTCGGCTTAGGGCGGGATGATGGCGGTGTGTTTATTGTGGCAAAAAGCAGCTCTCCCCTCGACAGTTTTGACCCTCGTGAAGCTGAAGCGCTTGCTGTTAAGGAGGCCCTTAGCTGGCTCAAGTCCTTTCCTTTTACTCCTATTATTCTAGAAATGGATAGCTTGTTAGTCTTTAATACTTTACATGATCAGCTTGTCTACCCTAATGGTTTTGGTTCTATCATTGCGGATTGTAGAGCTTTGGCTCAGTCCTTAGGAGAAGTGGCGTTCTCTTTTGCTCGTAGATCTGCGAACTCCGCTGCTCACACTGTTGCTCGAGTGGGAGTTCTATGTCAGGTTTGGGAGTGTGGAGTTTTGTTCCTCCTCCCTGGTTATGTAATTCTTTGGCTGTGTAATGAAAATTTCTCCTTTAAAAAAAAAAAAAAAACTGAGAAACTTTAAAAATTAATAATTATACCAAAATACATAGTAAATGACTAAAGTAGCCTACCCAAAATTCAAAGTTAGTTGAGAGTGCGAATGGTGTTGTCCCCACTTCAAATCACCCAAACCTGGCTTGGTTTTCGGTATACCGAAGTTGGATTTGTTACCCTATTTGTTCAAAGCTTAAAAAAGTTAATTTCTTTTGTCAATATTTAAATAAAAGAGAGTAATGATACAATCACGCAGGGGCGTTCGCGGATTGGATTTTGCAGATTTGACATCAATTCATATCCGATCTACAATTTTGCGAATTATAAATTTTTAATCCAATCCAATCCACGGATTGATTAAATTCAATATAAATCTAATCCATACGTTTGCAGACTGGATGCAGATTTGACTCAATCCATATCCAATCCACCATTTTGCGGAATGATCTGCGGATTAAAATTTTTTAATCTATCCAATCCATGAACTAATGAAATAAAAAAATCTAATATAAAAATAATTTTACCACCTATTAAATTTAATATTGAACAAAATTTAAATAAATTAATTGTTTAAATAAAACTAAAATAATACATTCAAAATTTTAAAATATAAGATTAATTGTTTAAATAAAGTTACAACAATACATTCAAAGTTTCAGAATATGACATACCGAGATTAATTGTTCAAATAAAATTACAATAATACATTCAAAGTTTTAAAATATAACACACCGAAATTAATTGTTCAAATAAAGCTACAATAATATATTCAAAGTTTCAAAATATAACACACAAAAGGTAAAAATTTCCACCTACAATTTTTGTTTCGTATTTTAACCTAAACAAAATAGAAATAATGAAAATAAATAACAAATAAATTTTTTTATTCAATAAAGAATTAATAAATATTTACCCTCACTATCCTATCAAATGCTATCATGCTTCATCAAATATGTTCTTATCAACTCCCAAAATCTATGTATGTGTAAGACAAGAAAAATGTCAACTTTTAAAATAGAGTAACAATATGAAGTGAAAAAAAATCAATAAATAAAATTAAAGTTAAGTTGTTACAGTTTACTTGTCTCAATATGTTCAACATCCAAATTTATCGAAGTTGAACGTAACCAATTTTGTGTGCAAATTAGTGATCCGCCGCCCTTATAGATAGTGAGCACTTATGTGGATTGAGAACGTAACCACTAGTACTAAATGCTTACTCAGATGCCACAGTGGAAACAAGCATGACCAAAATATCTCGAGCAACATAAGACAAAATTGGATATTTGGAAGAATCAATCTTCCACCAATCCAATATATCAAAACTTTCATTTTTTGGGTTCTCATATAATTCCATCAAATAAAGATTCACTTCTATTTTGTACTTTACAAAAGTATTGTATTTTAAAATCTTCATATAACCTGAATCAAGCACTTGCCTAGCATTAACCTCAGTATCAACCTCTAACTCATTTTCATCATTCACATCATCCACTACTTCTATTGAAGTTGTATGAAACCTTTCACCTCTACTAGCCATATTTCAACAAGGCTTGCTTCTCTTACCAGCAGACTGCAGCCAAATCAGCGATAACTGTATCATCGCCTAAGATTGTGCAATCCCATAAACCTCATCACAATAAAGCTATTAATATTTTTAAAATAAGCTGAAAAAGCCCTTTTTTCTTGATTTTTTGAATAAATTCTACAAAAACTACTCAGGGGCTAAACAGACTCCCGTCTTTTATAGTGGCATTGGGTCGCTAATAAGAAAGATCTTTCAGAAGCCCGTTCCAATATTCAAGGCAGCCTTAGAGTGGCAAGCGAAAAAGGCCTAAAGCATGTACTGTAGGCTTTGGCCTAAGGGCATGAGGAGAGAGTTAAGTTCTTCTCCAAAAGCAATCCCGTTCTTCTCCCATGGGACATTCCTTGGGCTGCTGTAGGGCCTTGACCCATAGTCGTTTGGGAGGCTCTCAAAGGTTTTACGGCGTTTATTCCAAAAATAGACCGACAAAGGCATTTTTTCTTGAATTTTGACATAAATTCTGCCAAAACGACTCCAATGTTCCAAACAGACTCTTGTCTTTTTTGGTGGCATCATGCCGCCTGCCCACAGGAAGGTACATCTAGAAGCTTGTTCCACAATTCTAGGGTAGCCCCAAGGAGGCCCACGGAAAAGGCCCAAAACTATGTGCTATAGTATTTGGCCTGGGGGACTGAGTAGAGAAGATGGGTTCTTCATCAAAAGTAACCCCGTTCTTCTCCCCTGGGACATTCCTTGCACCGCTGGGGGTGCTGTAGGGTCTTGCCCCGCCGTCGTCTGGGAAGTTCTCACAGTTTTTAGGGAGTTTATTCCAAAAATAGGTCAAAAAGGTGGTTTTTTTTATGAATTTTGGAATAAATTTTGCCAAAACCACTTTGGGGCTCTAAATGGAACTGTATATTTTCTGATGGCATGGCGACGCTTGCAAGAAGTTTCATTCAGAAGCCCATTCAAAAATTCCAAGGCAACCCTAGGAAGGCCTATGGAAAAGGCCCAAAACCGTGTGCTATCGCCTTTGGCCTCAGGGCCCGATGAGACATGTTGGGTTCTTCTTTAAAAGAAACCACGGTCTTCTCCCTTGGGACATGCTTTGGGCCGTCGGAGATGTTGTAGGGTCTTACCCCACCGCTATATGGGAGGCTTTAATAGTTTTTGGGGAGTTTACTCCAAAAATAGGTTGAAAAGGGCGATTTTTTTTCTTAAATTTTAGAATAAATTCTGTGAAAACCACTTCGGGCTCCAAACGGACTCGCGTATTTTCCAGTGGGATCGTGATGCTCGTTAGAAGATGCATCTAGAAGCCCGTTCCAAAATTCTAGGTCAGCCCTTGGTAGGCCCATAGGAAAAGCCCTATGTTATAGCCTTTGGCTTGGGGGCCAAGGAAGAGAAGTTGGGTTCTTCTAAAAAAACAACCTCATTTTTCTCCTCTGGGACATTCGTTGGGCTGCTGAGGGTGCTGCATGGCCTTGCCTCACTACCATTTTTGAGGGTTTATAGTTTTTAGGGACTTTATTTCAAAAATAATTTGAAAAGGCAGTTTTTTCCTTGAATTTAGGAATAAATTATGCAAAAACCACTTCGGGTTCCAAATAGACTCCCATCTTTTTTAGTGGCATAGCGCCACCTACATGAAAGTGCATCCAAAAGCCCATTCTAAAATTCTAGGACAGCCTCAGTGATGTTTGTAGAAACATGGTTGTTTTTAGGTAAGAACCCAACTTCTCTCCTCGGGCCCCCAGGCCAAAAGCCACAGCACACGACTTTGGGCTATTTTATGTGCCCCCCTGAGACTGCACTGGAATTTTGGGACGGGTGTTAGGGCGCACCTTCCCACAGACGGTGCGGTGCCACTGAAAAGACGGGAGTTCGCTTGGAGCCTCGGTGTGGTTTTGACTAAATTTATTATAAAATTTTTGAAGAAAAGCTCTTTTTTCAGAATATTTTTAGAATAAACTCCCTAAAACCTATCAGAGCTTTCCAGACAGCGGTAGCGCAAGGCTCTACGACACCTTGGTGGCCCAAGGAATATCCTAGGGGAGAAAAATGGGCCGCTTCTAGAGAAGGACCTAACTTTTCTCCTCGGGCCTCCAGGCTAACGGTTAAAGCACACGGTTTTTGGCTTTTTTCATTGGCTGCCCCGAGGGCTGCCCTAGAATTTTAGAACGAGTTGCTAGATGCAAATTCTATGGGTGCCCATGGAGGCCACATTCCCCCCCGCTAGGCCTTTTGGTTCACAGACCTTTGGGTGCATATTTTTTGCTGGGACTGTGCAGACCCCGCACCCCCCACCAAGGCTATAGCCCCCTCATCTCGGTGTTGCTAGAGCCTTTTGGCACCCGTCCTTCAGGCGTTTATTTTTAGGCGGGGCTCTGAAGGCTACTCCCTGCGGGTGCCCCGAGGCCCCTTGCAAAGCCTTGCCCCATTCTGAGTCCGGTGGACGAACTTCGCCCACGCCCCCACCAAGGCTATAGCCCACCCATCTTGGGGCCACTGGGGCCTTTTTGCTCCCCGACCTTCGGGCGCTTATTTTTGGGTAGGGCTCTACAGGCGACTCCCTAAGGGTGCCCTGAGCCCCCTCGTAAAGACTTCTCCCATTTTGAGTCCGGTGGATGAACTTCGACGTGCCCCCCACCAAGACTATAGCCCACCCATCTCAGGGCCTTTTCCGTTGGGACATTTCTATAGGCGACTGCTTGTGGGTGCCCTGAGGCCCCTCGCAAAACCTTTCCTCATTTCGAGTCTGACGAATGAACTTCGTCCGCGCACCCCACCAAGGCTATAGCCCACTTGTCTCGGGGCCTTTTCCGTTGGGGCGTTTTAGCACCCCATCCTCTAGGTGCTTATTTTTCAGCAAGGCTCTGCAGATGATTCCCCATAGGTTCCTTAGGCCCCTCACAAAGCCTTGTCCCATTCTGAGTTTGGCGGACGAACTTCGCCGGACCCCCTCTAAGATTATAGCCCACCTGTTTCGGGTCTGCTGGGGCCTTATGGTACCCTGACTTTCGGGGGCTTATTTTTGGGTGGGGCTTTGTAGGCGACTCCCCGCGGGTGCCCTGAGGCTCATCGCAAAGCCTTGCACTATTCCAAGTCCAGCGGACAAACTTCGACTGCGCCCCTTACACAGGCTGTAGCCCACCAATCTCAGGGCCTTTTTCGCTGGGGCTGTTTGTCACCCCGACCTACGGGCACTTATTTTTGAGTGAGGTTCCCCAATGGGCGCCTTGAGGCCCCTTGCAAAGCCTTGCCCCATTTCGAGTCCGGCAGACGAACTTTGCCTGCACCCCCTAACAAGGCTATATAGCCCACCCGTCTCGGGGCCACAGGGGCCTTTTGACACCTCGACCTTCGGGCATTTATTTTTGGGTAGGGCTTTGCAGGCTACTCCCCGTGGGTGCCCCAAGGCCACTTGCAAAGCCATGCCCCATTCCAAGTCCGGCGGATGAACTTCGCCCGCGCCCCCCACCAAGGCTATAGCCCACTTGTCTTGGAGCTGCTAGGGCCTTTTGGATCCCTGACCTTCGGGCACTTATTTTGGGGTGGGGCTCTGTAGGTAACTCCCTATGGGTGCCCCAAGGCCTCTCATAAAGCCTTGCCCCATTCCGAGTTCGGCGGATGAACTTCGCTTGCGCCTCCTACCAAGGCTATAGCTCACCCGTCTTGGGGCCGCTGGGGCCTTTTGGCACCCTGAGCTTTGGGCGCTTAGTTTTAGGTGGGGCTCTGTAGGTGACTCCCCACGGGTGCCCCGAGGCCCCTCGGTAAGCCCTGCCCCATTCCAAGTCCGGTGGCCGAACTTCGCCTGCGCCCCCCACCAAGGCTAGAGCCCACCCGTCTCGGGGCCACAGGGGCCTTTTGGCACCCTGACCTTCGGGCATTTATTTTTGGGCGGGGCTCTACAGGCTACTCCCCGCAGGCACCCCGAGGCCGCTTACAAAGCCGTGCCCCATTCCAAGTCCGGTGGACGAACTTCGCCCGCGCCCCCCACTAAGGCTATAGCCCACCTGTCTTGGGGCCGCTGGGGCCTTTTGGATCCCCGACCTTTGGGCGCTTATTTTGGGGTGGGGCTTTGTAGGCGACTCCCCATGGGTGCCCCAATGCCCCTCGTAAAGCCTTGCCCCATTCCAAGTCCGGCGGATGAACTTCGCTTGCGCCCCCCACCAAGGCTATAGCCCACCCGTCTCGAGGCCTTTTCTGCTGGGGCCGTTTGGCACCCCGACCTTTGGACACTGATTTTTGGGTGAGGTTCCTCAGTAGGTGCCCCGAGGCCCCAGTAAAGCCCTGTCCCATTCGGAGTCCGGTGGACGAGCTTCACCCGCACCCCCACAAAGGCTATAGCCCACCCGTCTTGGGGCCTTTTCCATGGGGCTGTTTGGCACCCCGACTTTCGGGCACTTATTTTTGGGTGAGGTTCCCCCACGGCGCTTCGAGGCCCCTCGCAAAGCATTGCCCCATTCCGAGTCTGGCGGACGAACTTTGCTTGTGCCCCCCACCAAAGCTATAGCCCACCCGTCTTAGGGCCTTTTCCGCAGTGGCATTTTGGCATCCCAGCCTTTAGGGCTTTGCACGTGACTCCCCGCGGGCGCCCTGAGTTCCCTTGTAAAGCCCTTCCTCATTCCGAGTCCAGCAGCAAAACCTTGCCCGTGCCCCCCACCAAGGCTATAGCCCATCCCGTCTCGGGGCCGCTGGGGCCTTTTGGCTCACCAAACTTTGGGCGCTTATTTTTTGTTGGGGCTCTATAGAAGACTCCCCAGGGATGCCCCGAGGACCCTCGAAAGGTCTTGCCCCGTTCTGAGCTCGGTGGACGAACTTCGCCCGCGCCCCCTACCTAGGCTATAGCCCATCTGTCTCGGGGCCCCTGGGGCCATTGGTGCCCTAAAGGTTTTTTGTCGTGGCTTTGCCCGCAACTCCCCGCGAGCAAATTGAGGCTCATCACAAAGGCTCATCCTATTCCGAGTCTAGCAGATGAACTTGGCCCGTGCCCCCCACCAAGGGTATAGCCCACCCGTCTCGGGGCCCCTGGGGCTGTTTGGTGCCCTGACCTTCGGACAATAATTTTGAGAGGGGCTCTACCCAAAGGTCATAGAAATGCACCCCAAGGCCCCTCGTAAAGGTTCACTCCATTCCGATTCCGGCGGACGAACTTCACCCGTGCACCCCACCAAGGCTATAGCCCACCTATCTTGGGGCCCCTTGGGCCTTTTGGTGCCCTCACCTGTGCGTGGTATTTTTAGGCTGGGATGTGTCCAAAGGTATTATAAATGCACCCCAAGGCCCCTCATAGGGCCTCGTCCCATTCCGAGTCCAGTGGACGAACTTTGCCTGTGCCCCCTACCAAGACTGTAGCCCACCCTCTCGGGGCTGCTTGGGCCATTTGGCCCCCCGACCTTTGGGCATTATTTTTGGGTGGGGATGGGCCCTAAGGTCATAGAAATATACCCTGAGGCCCCTCACAAAGGCTTACCTCATTCTGAGTCCAGCAGACGAACTTCGCCCGCGGTCCCCACCAAGGCTATAGCCCACCCGTTTCGGGGCCTGTGGGGCAATTGGCGCCTCAACCTTCGGGGAACTATTTTTGGTTGTGGCTCTGTCCACGACTCCCTGTGGGCACACTGAGGTCCCTCGCACAGCCTCGCCTCATTCCGAGTCCGGCAGATGAGCTTCGCCAGCGCCCCCAACCAAGGCTATAGCCCACCTGTCTCGGGTCCCCTGGGGCCTTTTAGCGCCCCGACCTTCGGGGCACTAATTTTGGGTGGGGTTCTGCCCATGACTCTTAGAAATGCATCCTGAGGCCCCTCTCAAAGCCTCGAGGCATTTTGAGTCCGGCGAAAGAACTTCGCCTGCGCCCCCCACCAAGGCTATAGCCCACCCGTCTCGGGGCCCCTGGGGCCTTTCGGTGCCCTGACTTTTGGAGCACTATTTTTGGTCACGGCTCTGCCTGCGACTCCCCCCAGGCACACCAAGTCCACTTGCAAAGGCTTGCCCCATTGCGAGTTCGGCGGACGAACATCGCCCGTACCCACCACCAAGGCTATAGCCCACCCGTCTCTGGGCCCCTGGGGCCATTGGCGCCCCAACCTTTGGGGAACTACTTTTGGTTGCATCTCTACCCATGACTTACCATGGGCAAACCGATGCCCCTCGCAAAGCCTCGCCCCATTCTGAGACTGGGGGACGAACTTCGCCCGCTCCCCCAACCAAAGCTATAGCCCACCCATCTCAGGTCCCCTGGGGCCTTTTGGCACACCAACCTTCGAGCACTAATATTGGGCGGGGCTCTACCTGGGACACTTAGAAATGCATCCTAAGGTCCCTTGCAAAGCCTCGCTCCATTCCGAGTCCGGTTGACGAACTTCACCTACGCCCCCCACCAAGGCTATATCCCACCCGTATGCAGGCCCTTGGGGCCATTAGTGCCCTGACCTTCGGGGCACTATTTTTAGTTGCAGCTATTTTTATCCTGTGACTCCCCACGGGCACATTGAGGCCCCTCGTAAAGCCTTGCCCCATTCTGAGTATGGCGGACGAACTTCGCTGTTCCCCCCAACGAAGGCTATAGCCCACCCGTCTTGGAGCCCCTGGGGCCTTTTGGTGCCCCGACCTTCAGGTAATATTTTTTGGTGGGGCTGTGCCAAAAGGTCATAGAAATGTACCCCGTGGCTCTCGCAAAGTCTTGCCTCATTCTGAGTCCAGTGGACGAACTTCGCCGACTAGAGGCCACTCGTCTCGGGGCCCCTGGAGCCTTTCGGCACCCCGACCTTCGGACACTAATTTTGGGTGGGGCTCAACCCGTGACTCTTAGAAATAAACCTTGAGGCCCCTCGTAAAGCCTTGCCTTATTCCGAGTCCGACGGATGAACTTCGCCCGCGCCCACCACCACGGCTATAGCCCACCTGGCTCGGTGCCTTTTCTGCTGGGGCCTTTTGCCTCCCCAACCTTCAGGCGCTTACTTTTGGGGGGGGCTCTGTATACGACTCCCCGCTGTTGCCCCGAGGCCCCTCGCAATGCCATGCCCCATTCCGACTCCGGTGGACGAACCTTGCCCGCGCCCGTCACCAAGGCTATAGCCCACCTGTCTCTGGGCCTTTTCCGCTGGGGCCGTTTGGCACCCCGACCTTCAGTGCTTAATTTTGGGCGGGGCTCTGCAATCGACTTCCTACAGGCTCTCAGAGTCACCTCTCAAAGCCTTGCCCCTTTTCGAGTCCGGTGGAAGAATTTCGCTTGCGCCCCCAACCAACGCTATAGCCCACATGTCTCGGGTTCCCTAGGGCCTTTTGGCATCCCGACCTTTGGGCACTAATTTGGGTGGGGCTCTACCCGTGATACTTAGAAATGCACCCTTAGGCGCCTTGCAAAGCCTCGCCCCATTCCGAGTCCGGCGAATGAATTTTGCCTGTGCCCCTTACCAAGTCTATAGCCCACCCGTCTTGGTGCCCATGGAGCCATTGGCTGGACTATTTTTGGTCACGGCTCTGCCCGCGACTCACCATGGGCACACTGAGTCACCTTCCAAAGGATCGCCCCATTCCGAGTCCGGCGGACGAACAACGCCCGCACCCCCCACCAAGACTATAGCCCACCCGTCTCGGGGCCCCTAGGGCCATTTGGTGCATCGACCTATGGGAAATATTTTTTAACTGGGATATGTCCAAAGGTCTTATAAATGCACCCTGATGCCCCTCGCAAAGCCTTGTCCCATTCCGATTCCGGTGAACGAACTTCAGCTGCACCCCCAACCAAGGCTATAGCCCACCTGTCTCGGGTCCCCTGGGGCCTTTTGGCGCCCCGACCTTCGAGCACTAATTTTGGGCGGGGCTCTACCCATGACTCATACAAATGTACCCCAAGTCCCCTCGCAAAGCCTCGCCCCATTCCGAGTTTGGCGAATGAACTTCGCCAGCGCCCCCTACTAAGGCTATAGCCCACCCGTCTCGAAGCCCATGGGGCCATTGGCACCCTGACCTTCTGGGCACTATTTTTACTCGCGGCTCTTCCCGCAACTCCCCATGGGTGTACCAAGTCCTCTCGCAAATGCTCACCCCATTGTGAGTCTGGTGGACGAACTTTGCCGCACCCCCACCAAAGCTATAGCCCACCACTCTCGGGGCCCCTGGGGCCATTTGGTGCATCGAACTTCGGGCATTATTTTTAGGCTGGGATGTGTCCAAAATTCTTAGAAATGCACCCCAAGGCCCCTCACAAAGCCTCACCCCATTCTGAGTCCGACAGACGAGCTTCGCCCACACTCCCTACCAAAGCTATAGCCCACCTGTCTTGGGGCAACTGGGGCCTTTTGGCGCCCCGACCTTCGGGCAATATTTGGGTGGGGCTCTACACGCGACTCTTTCTTAGTGCCCTGAGGCCCCTTGCAAAGCCCTGCCCCATTCTGACTCTGGCAGACGAACCTTGCGCGCACCCCCCACCAAGGCTATAGCCCACCCGTCTCGGGGCCTTTTCTGCTGGGGCTATTTGGCACCTCGGCCTTCGGCACTTATTTTTGGGCGGGGCTCTGTAGGAAACTTCCTGCAGGCTCCCTGAGTTTCCTCTCAAAGCCTTGCCCCATTTTGAGTCCGGCGGATGAATTTTGCCTGCGCCCACGCTACGGCTATAGCCCACCCGTGTCGGGGCCTTTTTTGCTGGGGCCTTTTGGCACCCTAACCTTCGACATTTTTTTTGGCGGGGCTCTACTGATGACTCCCTGTGGGTGCCCTAAAACCCTCGCAAAGCCCTGTCCCATTCTGAGTCCGGCGGACGAACTTTGCCAGCACCCCCCAACAAGGCTATAGCCCACCTGTCTCGGGGCCTTTTCCGCTGGGGCCGTTTGGAGGCCCGAACTTCGGGCACTTATTTTTGGGCATGGTTCACCCACGGGCACCCCAAGGCCCCTTGCCAAGACTTGGACAATTTCAAGTCCGGTGGACGAACTTCGCCCGCGCCACCCACCAAGGCTATAGCCCACCCGTCTTGGGGCCGCTGGGGCCTTTTGGATCTTCAACCTCCGGGCTCTTATTTTTGGGTGAGGCTCTGCAGGTGACTCCCTGTGGGTGCCTTGAGGCCCCTCGCAAAGCCTTGCCCCATTCTGAGTTTGGCGGATGAACTTCGCCGGCGGCCCCAACCATGGCTAAAACCCACCTAGCTCAGGCCGCTGGGGCCTTTTGGCACCTGGACGTTTGGGCTCTTATTTTTGGGCGGTGCTATGCTCATGACTCGCTGTGGGCACACTGAGACCCCTCACAAAGCCCTGCCATATTCCGAGTTCGGTGGACGAACTTCGCCCGCGCCCCTCACCAAGGCTATAGCCCACTCGTCTCGGTGTCTTTCTTGCTGGGGCCTTCTGCCTCCCCGACCTTTGGTCGCTTATGTTTGGGCGGGGCTCTGTATGCGACTCCCTACAGGTGGCTCGAGGCCCCTTGCAAAGCCCTGTCCCACTCCGAGTCCAGTGGACAAACCTCGCTGCCCCCCCACCAATGTTATAGCCTACCCGTTTTGGGGCCTTTTCCGCTAGGGCCGTTTGGTACCCCGACCTTCGGGTATTTATTTTTGGGTGGGGCTTTGTAGGTGACTCTCCGGGGGCACCCTGAGGTCTCTCGCAAAGCCTTGCCCCATTCTGAGTCTAGCGGACGAACTTTGCCTGCGCCCCCCGCCAAGGCTATTGCCCACCCGTCTTGGGGCATTTTGGCATGCCGGCCTTTGGTCACTTATTATTGGGTGGGGCTCTACATGCGACTCCCCATGGGATGAATTGCGACCTTCACAAAGCTCTGCCCTAATTCGAGATTGGCGGACGAACCTCGACTGCGCCCCCCACCAAGGCTATAGCCCACTCGTCTCGGCGCCTTTTCCACTAGGGCCCTTTGGCACCCCGAACTTCGGTGAATAATTTTTGGTGGGGCTCTACAGGTGACTCGTTGCGGGCACCCTGAGGCCCCTCACAAAGCCTTGTCCCATTCTGAGTCTAGTGGACGAGCTTCGCCCGCGTCCCCCACCAGGGCTATAGCCCACCTTTCTCGGGGCCTTTTCCGCTGTGGCCTTTTGGTACCCCAACCTTTAGGTCCTTATTTTTGGGTGGAGTTCTTCAGGCGACTCCCCATGGGTGCCCTAAGGTCCCTTACAAAGCCCTGCCCCATTCGAAGTCCGGCGGACGAACCTCGTCTGCGCCCCTTACCAAGGCTAAAGCCCACTAGTCTCGGGGCGCTGGGGCATTTTGGCACCTCAACCTTCGGGTGCTTAATTTTGGCACCTCAACCCAAGGCCCCTCGTAAAGGCTCACCCCATTTCCGAGTCCGGTGGATGAACTTCGCCCGCGCCCCCCACCAACGCTATTTCCCACCCATCTCGGGGCCCCTGGGGCCATTAGCACCCCAACCTTCGGGGCATTACTTTTGATCATGGCTCAGCTCGTGACTCCATGTGGGCAAATAGATTCCCCTCACAAAGCCTCGCCCCATTCCGAGTCCGGGGGACAAACTTCGCCCACTCCCCCAACCAATGCTATAGCCCACCCGTCTCGGGTCCCTTGGGGCCTTTTGGTGCCCTGACCTTTGGGCACTAATATTAGGCTAGGCTCTACCCAAGACTCTTAGAAATCCACCCCAAGGCCCATTGCGAAGCCTCACCCCATTCCAAGTCTGGCTGATGAAGTTTGCCCGTGCCCCCCACCAAGGCTATAGCCCACCCGTTTTTTCGGCCTTTTTCCGCTGGGGGGTTTTGGCACCCCGACCTTCGGGGGCTTATTTTTGGGTACGGCTGTGCCCATGACTCCCCACAGGCAAACGGAGGGCCCTCGCAAAGCCTCAGCCCATTCTGAGTCCGGTGGACGAAGTTCGCCCGCGCCCCCCACCAAGGCTAACCAACCCATCTTTTCAGCCTTTTTCCGCTAGGGGGTTTTGGCACCCTGGCCTTCGGACGTGGTTATGCCCGCGACTCCCCATGGGCACATGGATGGTCCTCAAAAAGCCTCACCCCATTCCGATTCCGGCGGAAGAAGTTCGCCCGCGCCCCCCACCAAGGCTATAGCCCACACGTCTTTTTGGCCTTTTTCTGCTGGGGGGTTTTGGCACCCTGACCTTCGGGCACTTATATTTCAGTGCGGCTGTGTCTGTAACTCCCCATGGGCACACGGAGAGCCTCAGACAGCCACTCCCAATTCTGAGTCCGGCGAACGAAATTCCTCCGCGCCCCCCATCAAGGCTATAGCCTACCCGACATTTCGGCCTTTTTCGACCGGGAGGGTTTTGGCATCCTAACCTTCAGGCACTTATTTTTGGGCACGGCTGAGCCCGTGACTCCCCGTGGACACACAGAGGGCCCTCGAAAAGCCTCACCCCATTCCGAGTCCGGTGGACATACTCCGCCTGCGCCCCCCACCAAGGCTACAGCCCACCCGTTTTTATGGCCTTTTTCCACTGGGGGCTTTCGGCACCTAGACCTTCGAGCACTTATTTTTGAGCGCGGACGTGCCAACAGCTTAGTTTTAGAACATGGATGCCCCTCACAAAGTCTCGCCCCATTCCGTGTCTGGTGGACGAACTTCGCCTGCACCCCCAACGAAGGCTATAGCCCACCTGTTTTTTTGGCCCTTTTCTGCTGGGGGCTTTCGGCACCCTGACCTTCGGACACTTATTTTTGGGTGCAGCTGTGCCCAGGATTATATTTGGGCATATAGAGGGCGTTTGTAAAGCCTTGCCCCATTCCGAGTCCAGCGGATGAAGTTCGCCTATGCCCCCCTCCAAGGCTATAGCCCACCGGTCATTTTGGGAGGGGCTGTGCCCAAAGGTCATAGAAATGCACCCCAAGGCCCCTCGCAAAGCCTCGCCCCATTCTGAGTCCGGCGGACGAACTTCGTCTGCACCCCCCACCAAGGCTATTGCCCACACGTCTTGGGGCTGCTAGGGCCATTGGTGCCTCAACTTTTAGGGAACTTTTTTTGGTCGCTGCTGCTCTACCAATGACTCCTCATGGGCACGCCGAGTCCCCTTGCAAAGTCTCTCCCCATTCCGAGTCCGGCGGACGAACTTTGCCTGCACCTCCCAAGGCTATTGCCCACTCGTCTCGGGGCCCCTGGGGCCATTTGGTGCACCGCCCTTTGGGCTGGAGTTTTAGATTGGGATGTGTCCGAAGTTCTTAAAAATGCACCCCAAGGCCCCTCGCAAAGCCTCACCCCATTCCAAGTCCAGTGGACGAACTTCGCCCATGCCCCCCACCAAGGCTATGCCCACCTGTCTCGGGGCGTTTTCTGTAGGGGCCTTTTGCGACCCCAACCTTCAGGTGCTTATTTTTGGGCGGGGCCCCTCACAAAGCCCTACCCAATTCCGAGTCCGGTGGACGAACCTTGCCTGCGCCCCCCACCAAGGCTATGCCCACCTGTCTCGGGGCGTTTTTTGCTGGGGCCTTCTACCACCCCGACCTTTGGACACTAATTTTTGGGCAGGGCTTCATATGAAATTCCTCGCGGGTGCCCCGAGGCTCCTCCCAAAGCCCTGCCCCATATTGAGTCCGACGGACGAACTTTGCCCGCGCCCCCCGCCAAGGCTATAGCCCACCTGTCTTGAGGCATTTTCTGCTGGGGCCTTCTGCCACCTCGACCTTTGGGCACTTATGTTTGGGTGAGGTTCCCCCACTGGCCCCCCCACCAAGGCTACAGCCCACCTATCTCGGGCCCTTTTCCGCTCTGGCATTTTGCCATCCCAACCATCGAGCACTTAGTTTTGGTGGGGCTCCATATGCGACTCCTCGGAGGTCCCTCATAAAGCCTTGCCCCATTCTGAGTCTAGCGGTAAAACCTCGCTCGCCTCCCCCACCAAGGCTTTAGCCCACCTCGTCTCGGGGCTTTTTCCACTGGGACCATTTGCCATCCCGACCTTCATGCACTTATTTTGTGATGGGGCTCCGTACGCGACTACCTGCGGGTGCCCTGAGGCCCCTCGCAAAGCCCTACCCATTCTGAGTCCGGCGGACGAACCTTGCCCCCCCACCAAGGCTATAGCCCACCAGCCTCGGGGCCTTTTTTGTTGGGGCCGTTTGGTACCCCGACCTTTAGGCAATTATTTTTGGGTGAGGTTCCCTCGTGGGCACTTCGAGTCCCCTCACAGAGTGTTGCCCCACTCCGAGTTCGGCGGACGAACTTCACCCGCGTCCCCCACCAAGGCTATAGCCAACCCGTCTCGGGGCCTTTTCCGCTGGGCATTTTGCCATCCCGACCTTCGGGGCTCTGTACGCGACTCCCCGCGGGTTCCCCGAGGTCCCTCGTGAAGCCCTTCCCCATTCTGAGCCCAGCGGCAAAACCTCGCCCGCGCCCCCCATCAAGGCTATAACGCATCCCGTCTCAGGGCCGCTGGGGCCTTTTGGCTCACAGACCTTTAGGTCCTTATTTTTTGCCAGGGCTCTGTAGACGACTCCTTGCGGATGCCCTGAGGTCCCCTATAAAACCTTGCCCCAATTCGAGTCTGGCAGATGAACTTCTCCAGCATCCCCCACCAACGCTATAGGCCACCCTTCTCGAGGCCTCTGGGGCCATTGCCGCCCCGAAATGTTTTTAGTTGCGGCTCTACCAGGGATACCCCGCATGAACACCGAGGCCCCTCACAAAGGCTCACCCCATTCCAAGTCCGGTGGACGAACTTGGCCCGCGCCCCCCACCAAGACTGTGGCCCACATGTTTGAGGGCCTTTTCCGTTGGGGCCGTTTGGCACCCCGACCTTTGGGTGCTTATTTTTGGGCGAGGTTCCCCAGCACGCACCTTGAGGCCCCTCACAAAGCCCTACCTGCTTTAGCAAGGCTCTCCCTGGGACTATTAGAAATGCACCCAAGGCCCCTCGCAAAGCCTCACCCCATTCCGCGTTCGGCAGACAAACTTCCCTCGCGCCCCCCACCAAGGCTATATAGCCCACCTGTCTCAGGGCCCCTCGGGCCATTGGCGCCCCGACCTTCAGGGTACTATTTTTGGTTGCGGCTCTACCCACGACTCCCTACGGACACACTGAGGCCTCTCCCAAAGCCTTGCCCCATTCTGAGTCTAGCGGATGAACATCGCCCGTGCTCCCAACCAAGGCTATAGCCCACCCATCTCAGGTCCCCTGCGGCCTTTTGGTGCCCCGACCTTCGGGCACTAATTTTGGGTGGGGCTCTGCCCATGATGCTTAGAAATGTACCTTGAGGCCCCTCACAAAGCCTCGTCCCATTCCGAGTACGGCGAATGAATTTCGCCTGCACCCCCCACCAAGTCTATAGCCCACCTGTCTCAGGGCCCATGGGGCCATTGGCGTCCTGACCTTTGGGGCACTATTTTTGGTAGCATCTCTACCCACAACTCCATCCAGGCATGCCGACTCCCCTTACAGAGGCTCGCCCCATTCCGAGTCCGGCGGACGAACTTCGCCCCCAGCCCCCACCAAGGCTATAGCCCACCCATCTTAGGGAACATGGGGCCATTTGGCGCATAAACCTACGGGGAGTATTTTTAGGCTGGGGTGTGTCTGAAGGTCTTATAAATGCACCCCGAGGATGCTTGCAAGGCCTTGCCCCGTTCCGAGTCTGGCGGACGAACTTCGCCCGTGCCCCCCATCAAGGCTATAGCCCATCTGTCTCAGGGCCCCTTGGGCCTTTTGGCATCCCAACCTTCGGGCAATATTTTTGGGTGGGGCTATGCCCAAAGGTCAAAGAAATGTACCTTGAGGCCCCACACAAAGGCTTGCCCCATTCCGAGTCCGGCGAACGAACTTTGCCTGCGGCCCCTACTAAGGCTATAGCCCACCCGTCTCGGGGGCCCTGGGGCCATTGGCGCCCCGCCCTTCGCGGCACTATTTTTGGTCATGGCTTGGTCCGTGACTCCCCCCGGGCACACCGAGGCCTCTCGCTAAGCCTCACCCCATTCCGAGTCCGGCGGACGAACTTTGCCAGCGCTCCCAACCAAGCCCGTCTCGGGTCCCCTGGGGCCTTTTAGCGCCCCGACCTTCGGACACTAATTTTGGGTGGGGTTCTGCCCGTGTCTCTTTGAAATGCACCCCGAGGCCCATCAGAAAGCCTCGTCCCATTCCGAGTCCGGCAAATGAACTTTGCCTGCGCCCCCCACCACGGCTATAGCCCACCCGTCTCTGGGCCTATGGGGCCATAGGTACCCCGACGTTCGGGGCACTATTTGTGGTCGTGGCTCTGCCTACAACTCCTCCCAGACATACGGAGTCCCCGTGCAAAGGCTCGCACCATTGCGAGTCCGGCATACGAATTTCGCCTGCACCCTCACCAAGGCTATAGCCAACCCGTCTAGGGGCCCCTGGGGCCATTTGGCGCATCGACCTTTGGGCAGTATTTTTATGCTGGGATGTATCCAAATGTCTTATAAATGCACCCCATGGCCCCTTGTAAAGCCTTGCCCCGTTCCGAGTCCGGCGGACGAACTTCGCCCGCGCCCCCAACCAAGGCTATAGCCGGCCCATCTCGGGGCCCTTGGAGCCTTTTGACGCCCCGAAGTTTGGGCAATATTTTTGGCCGGGGCTTCACTCAAAGGTCATAGAAATGCACCCTGAGGCCCCTAACAAAGGCTTGTTCCATTCTGAGTCCGGCGGACAAACTTTGCCCACGGCCTCCACCAAGACTATATTCCACCCATCTAGGGGCCTTTTCCGTGGGGACCTTTTGCCATCCCAACCTTCGGATGCATATTTTTGGGCGGGGCTCAATATACAACTCCCTTCGGGGGCCTTCAGGCCCCTCATAAGGCCCTGCCCCATTCCGAGTCCGGCGGACGAACCTCGCCCGCCCCCCACTAAGGCTATAGCCCACCAGTCTTGGGGCCTTTTCCGTTGGGGCCATTTGGCACCCCGACCTTTGGGCACCTACGTTTGCATCAGGTTCCCCCGTGGGCACCCCGAGTCCCATCGTAACGCATTGGCCTAGTCCGAGTCCGGCGGACGAACTTCGGCCGCTCCCCCCACCAAGGCTATAGCCCACCCATCTAGGGGCCTTTTCCGCGGGGACCTTTTGCCATCCCAACCTTCGGGTGCATATTTTTGGGCAGGGCTCCGTACATAACTCCCTGCAGGGGCCCTCGCAAAGCCCTGCCCCATTCTAAGTTTGGCGGACGAACCTCACCCGCCCCCCACGAAGGCTATAGCCCACAAGTCTCGGGGCCTTTTCCGCTGGGGCCGTTTGGCACCCCGACCTTCGGGCACTTATGTTTTTCATGAGGTTCCCCCGTGGGCACCCCGATTCCCCTCACAAAGCATTGCCCTAGTCCAAGTCCGGCGGATGAACTTCGCCCGCAACCCCCACCAAGGCTATAGCCCACCCGTCTTGGGTGCTTTTCGGCCGGGCATTTTGCCATCCCAACTTTCGGGCATTTATTTTTGGCGGGGCTCCATATGCGACTCCCCGTGGGTGCCCTGAGGTCCCTCACAAAGCCCTTCCCTATTCTAAGTCCTACAGCAAAACCTCGCCCGCGCCCTTGAGGCAGCTGGGGCCTTTTGGCTCACTGACCTTTGGGCACATATTTTTTGCTGGGGCTTTGTAGACGACTCCCCATGGATGCCCTGAGGCCCCTCACAAAGCCTTACCCCATTCTGAGTCTGGCAGATGAACTTCGCCCGCGCCCCCCACTAAGGCTATAGCCCACCCATCTCGCAGCTGCTGGGGCCTTTTGGCACCAGTCCTTCGGGCATTTATTTTTTTGCGGGGCTCTGAAGGCTACTCCCCGCAAACACCCTGAGGCCCCTTGAAAAGCCTTGCCCCATTCTGAGCCCGGTGGATGAACTTCACCCGCACCTGCCACCAAGTCTATGGCCTACCCGTCTCGGGGCCACTGGGCCCTTTCGGCACGTCAACCTTTGGGTGCTTATTTTTGGGTGGGAATCTGTAGGTGATTCCCCACAGGGGCCCTGGGGCTCATCGCAATACCTTTCCCCATTCCGAGTCTAGGGGACGAACATCGCTTGCTCCCCCCACCAAGGCTATGGCCCACCCGTATCGGGGCCACTTCCGCTGAGACCGTTAGGAACCCCGACCTTTGGGCAATTATTTTTGGATGGGCCTCTGTAGGTGACTCCTTGCGGGTACCTCAAGGCCCCTCGCAATGCCCTGCCCCATTCCGATTCTGGTAGACGAACTTCGCCTACGCCCCACACGAAAGCTATAGCCCACCATTCTGGAGGCCGCTGGGGCCTTTTGGCGTCCCCACCTTTGGGTGCTTATTTTTGGGTGGGAATCTGCAGGCGACTCCCTATAGGTGCCCTGAGGCTCCTCACAAAGCCTTGCCCTATTCCGAGTCTGGGGGACGAACTTCGCTTGCGCCCCCCACCAAGGTTATAGCCCACCCGTCTTGGGGCCTTTTCCGCTAGGGCCCTTTGGCACCCCAACCTTCGGGCACTTATTATTGGGTGAGGTTCCGCAATAGGCACCCCAAGGCCCCTCGTAAAGCCCTGCCCCATTCCGAGTCCGACAGATGAACTTCGCCTGTGCCCCCCACCAAGGCTATAGCCCACCTGTCTCGGGGCCTTTAGGCACCCCGACCATCGGACGCACATTTTTGGGTGGGGCTCTATAGGTGACTCCCCACGGGTACCTCGATGCCCCTTGCAAAGCCCCACCCCATTCTGTGTCCGGCGGACGAACTTCGCCCACACCCCCCACCAAGGCTATAGCCCACCCGTCTCAAGGCTGCTGGGGCCATCTGGCACCCGACCTTTGGGCCTTTATTTTTAGGTGGGGCTCTGCAAGCTACTCTCCGCGGGTGACCCGAGGGCCCTTGCAAAGCCTTACCCCATCCTGAGTCCGGCGGATGAACTCGCCGGCGCCCCCCACCAAGGCTATAGCCCACCCGTCTCGGGGCTGTTGGGGCTATCTGGCACCCGACCTTTGGGCCTTTATTTTTAGGTGGGGCTCTGCAAGCTACTCTCCACGGGTGACCCAAGGGCCCTTGCAAAGCCTTACCCCATCTTGAGTCCAGTGGATGAGCTCGCCCGCGCCCCCCACCAAGGCTATAGCCCACCTGTCTCGGGGCCGCTTGGACCTTTTTGCTATCCAACCTTCGAGCGCTTATATTGGGGTGCAGCTGTGCCCGCGACTCCCTATGGGCATACGGAGGGTGCTTGCAAAGCCTTGGCCCATTTTGAGTCTGGCAGACGAAGTTCGCCCTCATCCCCTACCAAGGCTATAGCCCACCTGTCATTTTGACCTTTTTCCGCTGGGGGGTTTTGGCACCTTGACCTTCGGAGGGTTATTTTTTGGCACGGCTACGCCCACGACTTCCCCCAGGCACACTAAGGGCACTCAAAAAGCCTCCCATTTCGAGTCCGGTGGACGAAGTTCGCCCACCCCCTCACACGGAGGGTGCTTGCAAAGTCTCGCCACATTTTGAGTCTGGTGGACGATGTTCGCCCACGCCCCCCACCATGGCTATGGCCCGCCCATCATTTTGGCCTTTTTTGCTAGGGGGTTTTGGCATCCCGACCTTCGAGCAGTGAGTTTTGGGTGCGGTTGTGCCCCCGACTCCCTGCGGGCACACGGAGGGTGCTCGTAAAGCCTTGGCCTATTCCGCATCCGGCGGACGAAGTGTGCCCGCGCCCTCCACTGGGCTACAGCCCACCCGTCCTTTTGGCCTTTTTCCGTTGGGGGTTTTGGCACCCTGACCTTCGGATGGTTATTTTTGGGTGTGGCTGTGACTGTGACTCTGAGGGCACCCGGAGGGTGCTCATAATGCCTCGGCCCATTCCGAGTCCGGTGGACGAAGTTCGCCCGCACCCCCCACAAAAGCTAGAGTCCACCCGTTATTTTGGCTTTTTTCCACGGGGGATTTTGGCAACCCGATATTTGGGTGGTTATTTTTTGGCACGGATGTTGGCGTGACTCCCCGTGGGCACGCAGAGGGTACTTGCAAAGCCTCAGTCCATTTCGAGTTCCGCAGACGAAGTTTGCCCGAGGCCCCACCAAGGCTATAGCCCACCCATCATTTTGGCCTTTTTTCGCTGGGGGGTTTTGGCATCCCAACCTTTGGGTGGTTATTTTTGGGCGTGGCTGGGCTCAAGACTCCCTGTGGGCACATGGAGGGTGCTCGCAAAGCCTTGGCCCATTCCAAGTCCGGATGACGAAGTTCGCCCATGCCCCCACCAAGGCTATAGCCCACCCGTCATTTTGGCCTTTTTCCGATGGGGGTTTTGGCACCCCGATCTATGGGGGGGTTATTTTTTGGCATGGCTGCACACGTGACTCCCTGTGGGCACATGGAGGGTGCTCGCAAAGCCTCGGCCCATTCCGAGTCCGTCGGCCAACGTTCGCCAGTGCCCCCTACCATGCCTATAGCCCACCCGTCATTTTGGCCTTTTTCCACTGGGGGGTTTTGGCATCCCAACCTTTGGGTGGTTATTTTTGGGTGTAGCTGTGCCCGTGACTCCCCGCAGGCACAAGGAGGGTGCTCGCAAAGCCTTTGGCCATGGGCTATGGCCTTGGGGGGTGGGGCTGCTGAAGATCGTCCGCCGGACTCGGAATGGGGTGAGAATTTTCGAGGGGCCTCCGTGTGCCGAAAATAGCCCAGAGGCACAGCCTTTCCCCAAAACAAGCGCCCAAAGGTTAGGGTGCCAAAAACCCCAGCAGAAAAAGGCCACAAAAACGGGTGGGCTATAGCCTTGGGAGGTGGGGCTGCTGAAGTTCGTCCAACGGACTCGGAATGGGGTGAGACTTTGCGAGGGGCCTCCGTGTGCCGAAAATAGGCCACGGGTGCAGCCGTACCCCAAACCAAGCACCCAAAAGTCGGGCTACAAAAACCTCCCAGTGGCAAAACGCCACAAAATCGGGTGGGGTATAGCCTTGGGGGTGGGGCGGCTGAAGTTCGTCTGCCGGACTCGGAATGGTGCGAGACATTGCGAGGGGTGTCTGTGTGCCAAAAATAGGCCACGGGCACAGCCGCACCCCAAACCAAGCACACGAAGGTTGGGGTGCAAAAGCCCCCCAGCGGCAAAACGCCACAAAAAGGGGTGGGCTATAGCCTTGGGGGTGGGGCGGCCGAAGTTCCTCCGCCGGACTCAGAATGGTGTGAGATATTGCGAGGGGTGTCTGTGTGCCAAAAATAGGCCATGGGCATAGCCGCGCCCCAAACCAAGCGCCCGTAGGTCGGGGTGCGAAAACCCCCCAGCGGCAAAACGCCACGAAAACGGGTGGGCTATAGCCTTGGGGGTGGGGCGGCCGAAGTTCGTCCGCGGGACTTGGAATGGGGTGAGACTTTGTGAGGGCCGTCCGTGCACCAAAATTAGGCCACGGGCGCAGCCGTACCCCAAACCAAGTGCCCGAAGGTTGGGGTGCGAAAACCACTCAGTGGCAAAACGGGTGGGCTATAGCCTTGGGGGGTGGGGCTGCCGAAGTCCATCCACTGGACTCGGAATGGGGCAAGACTTTGTGAGGGGCATCTGTGTGCCAAAATAGGCCGCCGGCACAGCCGTGCCCCAAAACAAGCACCCAAAGGTCAGGGCGCAAAAACCCCCCGGCGGAAAAACGCCACAAAAACGGGTGGGCTAGTGGGGCTGCCGAAGTTTGTCCGTCGGACTCAGAATGGGACGGCACTTTGCAAGGGGCTTCCATGTGCCAAGAATAGGCCGTGGGCACAGCCGTACCCAAAACAATCGCCCCATGGTTGGTGCACCAAAACCCACCAGCGGAAAAATGCCACAAAAAGGGGTGGGCTATAGCCTTGGGGGTGGGGCTGCCGAAGTGTACCCACCGGACTCAGAATGGGGTGAGACTTTGCGAGGGGCCTCCGTGTGCCAAAAATAGGCTATGGGCACAGAGGCACCCCAAAACAAGCACCCGAAGGTTGGGGCACCAAAACCCTCCTACGGAAAAAGGCCACAAAAACGGGTGGGCAATAGCCTTGTGGGGTGGGGCAGCCGAAGTTCGTTCGCCGGACTCAGAATGCAGCGAGTCGTTGCGAGGGGCCACCATGTTCCAAAAATAGGCCGTGGGCACAGTTGCCCCCAAAACAAGCACCCGTAGGTCGGGGCGCGAAAACACCGTAGCGGAAAAATGCCACATAAACGGGTGGGCTATAGCCTTGGGGGGTGGGGCTGCCGAAGTTCATCCGCCAGATTCGGAATAGGGCGAGACTTTACGAGGGGCCTCCATGTGCCAAAAATAGGCCGCGGGGGCAGACACACCCCAAACCAAGTGCCGGAAGGTCAGGGTACGAAAACCCCCCAGCGGCAAAACGCCACAAAAACGGGTGGGCTATAGCCTTGGAGGGTTGGGCTGCCATAGTTCGTCTGCCGGACTGGGAATGGGGTGAGCTTTGTGAGGGGCGTCCGTGTGCCAAAAATAGGCAATGGGCACAACTGTGCCCCAAACCAAGTGCCCGACGGTCGGAGCGCGAAAACCCCCCAGCAGCGAAACGGCACAAAATTGGGTGGGCTATAGCCTCGGCGGGTGGGGCTGCCGAAGTTCGTCCACCGGACTTGGAATGGGGCGAGACTTTGAGATGGGCCTCCGTGTGCCAAAAATAGGCCACGGGTGCAGCCACGCCCCAAACTAGGCACTCGAAGGTCAGGGTGCGAAAAACCCCCAGCAGTAAAACACCACAAAAGCGGGTGGTCTGTAGCCTTGGGTGGTGGGGCTGCTGAAGTCCGTCTGCCGGACTCGAAATGGGACGATACATTGTGAGGGGCCTCTGTGTGCCAAAAATAGGCTGCAGGCACAGCCGCGCCCCCAAACAAGCACCCAATGGTTGGGGCGTGAAAACCCCACAGCGGAAAAACGCCACAAAAATGGGTGGGCTATAGCGTTGGGGGGTGGGGCTGCCAAAGTTCATCCGCCAGACTCAGAATTGGGCGGGACTTTGCGAGGGGCTTCCATGGGCCAAAAATAGGCTGTGGGTACCGCCACGCCCAAAAAAAATGCCCGATGGTCGGGGTGCCAAAACTTACCAGCGGAAAAATGCCACAAAAAGGGGTGGGCTATGGCCTTGGGAGGTGGGGCTCCCGAAGTTTACCCACCGGACTCGGAATGGGGTGAGACTTTGTGAGGGGCCTCCATGTGCCAAAAATAGGCTGCAGCCACAGAGGCGCCCCAAAACAAGCACCTGAAGGTCGGGGCACCGGAACCCTCCAGCGGAAAAAGGCCACGAAAACGGGTGGGCAATAACCTTGAGCGGTGGGGCAGCTGAAGCTCGTTCGCCGGACTCAGAATGGGGTGAGCTTTTGCGAGGGGCCTCCATATGCCAAACATAGGATGCGGGCACAGCCACCCCCAAAAACAAGCATCCGAAGGTTGGGGTGCGAAAACACCCTAGCGGAAGAATGCCAAAAAAATGGGTGGGCTATAGCCTTGGGGGTGGGGCTGCCGAAGTTCGTCCGTCGAATTCGGAATGGGGCGAGACTTTGTAAGGGGCCTCCATGTGCCATAAATAGGCCGTGGCCATAGCCGCACCTCAAATCAAGTGCCTGAAGGTCAGAAGTGCGAAAACCCCCCAGTGGCAAAACGCCACAAAAACGGGTGGGCTATAGCCTTGGGGGGTGGGGCTGCCATAGTTCGTCTGCCAGACTCGGAATGGGGCAAGACATTTTGAGGGGCCTCCATGTGTGAAAAATAGGCTGCGGCCACAGTTGCACCCCAAAACAATCGCCTGAAGGTCAGGGCGCCAAAACCCCCCAGTGGAAAAACGCCACAAAAACGGATGGGCTATAGCGTTGGGGGGGTGGGGCTGCCGAAGTTCGTCCGCCGGACTCGGAATGGGCCGAGACATTGTGAGGGGACTCCATGTGCCAAAAATAGCCCGTGGGCACAGCCATACCCCAAAACAAGCACCCGAAGGTCAGGGTGCCAAAACCCCCTACCGGAAAAATGCCACAAAAACGGGTGGGCTATAGCGCTGGGGGGTGGGGCTGCCGAAGTTCGTCCGCCAGACTCGGAATGGGGCGGGACTTTGCGAGGGACCTCTGTGTACCAAAAATAGGATTCGGGCACAGCCGAGTCCTAAAACGAGCACCCGAACATAGGGGTGCCAAAACCCCCAGTGGAAAAAGGCCACAAAAACGGGTGGGCTATAGCCATGGGGTGTGGGGTTGCCGAAGTTCGTCCACCGGACTCGGAATGGGGCAAGACTTTGCGAGGGGCCTCCCTGTACTAAAAATAGGCTGCGGACACAGCCACACCCCAAAACAAGCACCCGAAGGTCGGGGAGCCAAAACCCCTCAGCGGAAAATCGCCGCAAAAACGGATGGGCTATAGCCTTGGGAGGTTGGGCTAACAAAGTTCGTCCGCCGGACTCGGAATGGGATGAGACTTTGTGAGGGGCCTCCATGTGCCAAAAAATAGCCCGTGGGCACAGCCGCACCCCAAAACAAGCATCCGAAGGTCGGGGCGCCAAAACCTCCTAGCGGGAAAACACCACTAAAACGGGTGGGCTATAGCCTTGGTGGATGGGGCTGCCAAAATTCGTACGCTGGACTCGGATTGGGGTGAGACTTTTTGAGGGGCCCCTTTGTACCTAAAATAGGCCACGGGCACAGCCACGCCCCAAAACAAATGACCAAATGTCGGGGCGCCAAAACCCCCCAGCGGAAAAAGGCCACAAAAACGGGTGGGCTATAGCCTTGGGGGGTGGGGCTGCTGAGGTTCGTCCGCCAGACTCTGGAATGGGGCGAGACTTTGGGAGGGGCCTCGGTGTGCCAAACATAGGCTGCGGGCACAGCCGCATCCCCAAAAAAGCGCCCGACGGTTAGGGCGCCAAAACCACCCAACGAAAAAACGCAACAAAAGTGGATGGGCTATAGCCTTGGGTGTTGGGGCTGCCAAGGTTTGTCCACCAAACTCAGAATGGGGCGAGACTTTGCGAGGGACCTCCGTGTGCCAGAAATAGGCTGCGGGCACAGCTGCGCCCCAAAACAAGCGGCCGAACGTTTCGGGCGCCAAAACGGCGCAGGCGGAAAAATGGCACAAAAACGGGTGGGCTATAGCCTTTGGGGGTAGGGCTGCCGAAGTTCATCCGTCGGACTCGGAAAGGGGCAAGGCTTTACGATGGGCCTCTGTTCCAAAAAATAGGCCGCGGGCATAGTCGCGCCCCAAAACAAGCACTCTAAGGTCAGAGCGCCGAAACCCCCCACAGAAAAACGCCACAAAAACGGGTGGGTTATAGTGTTGGGGGGGGGTTGGTGAAGTTCGTCCACCGGACTTGGAATGGTGCAAGACTTTGCGAGGGGACTCCGTGTGCCAAAAATAGGCAGTGGGGATAGCCGCACCAAAACAAGCACCCGAAGGTCGGGGCGCCAAAACCCCCCAGCGGAAAAATGCCACAAAAACGGCTGGGCTATTGCCTTGGGGGGTTGGGCTGCCAAAGTTCGTCCGCCAGACTGGGAATGGGGCGAGACTTTGCGAGGGGCCTCTGTATGCCAAGAATAGGATGCGGGGAAAGCCGCAACCCAAAACAAGCACCCGACAGTTGGGACACCAAAGCCCCCTAGCGGAAAAACGCTACAAAAACGGGTGGGCTCTAGCCTTGGGTGGTGGGGCTGGTGAAGTTCGTCCGCCGGACTCGGAATGGTGCGAGACTTTGCAAGGGGCCTCCGTGTGTCAAAAATAGGCCGTGGGCATAGCCGCTCCCAAAAACAAGCCCCCGAAGGGCGGGGCACCAAAACCCCATAGTGGAAAAAGGCGAAAAAACGGGTGGGCTATAGTCTTGGGGGGTGGGGTTGGCGAAGTTCATCCGCCGGACTCGGAATGGGGCGAGACTTCGCAAGAGGCCTCCGTGTGTGAAAACTAGGCTGTGGGGACAGCCGCGCCCAAAAATAAGCGCCCGATGGTCGGGAGGCCAATATCCCCCAGCGGAAAAAGGCCAAAAAAACGGGTGGGCTATTGCCATGAGCCGTGGGGCTGGCGAAGTTCGTCCACCGGACTCGGAATGGGGCAAGACTTTGCAAGGCCCCTCCATGTGCCAATAATAGACCGCTGGAACGGCCGCACCCAAAAACGAGCGCCCGATGGTTGGGGCGCCCAGACCCCCTAGCGGAAAAAGACCAAAAGAACGGGTGGGCTACTGCCTTCGGGGTGGGGCTGGCGAAGTTCATCCGTCAGACTCAGAATGGGGCGAGACTTTGGGAGGCCCCACCATGTGCCAAAAATTGGCCGCAAGCACAGCCGCACCCAAAAATATGCGCCCGAAGGTCTGGGCGCCAAAACCACCCAGCGGAAAAAGGCCAAAAAAAGAGTGGGCTATAACCTTGGGGGGTGGGGCTGGAAAAGTTTGTCCGCCAGACTCGGAATGGGGCGAGACTTTGTGAAGCCCCTCCGTGTGCCAAAAATAGGCCGGGGGCACAGCCGTATCCAAAAATAAGCTCTTGAAGGTCGGGGCGCCAAAAACCCCCAGCGGAAAAAGGCCTGAAAAACAGGTGGGCTATAGCCTTTGGTGGTGTAGCGGGCAAAGTTCGTCCACCGGACTCGGAATAGATCAAGACTTTGCGAGGCCCCTTCGTGAGACAAAAATAGGCCGCTGGCACAGCAGCGCCCAAAAATAAGTACCCAAAGGTTGGGGTGCCAAAACCCCCCACTGGAAAAAGGCCAAAGAAACGGTTCGGCTATAGCCTTGGGGGTGGGGCGGCTGAAGTTCGTCCGCCGGACTCGGAATGGTGCGAGACATTGCGAGGGGCATCTGTGTGCCAAAAATAGGCCACGGGCACAGCCGCACCCCAAACCAAGCACACGAAGGTTGGGGTGCAAAAGCCCCCCAGCGGCAAAACGCCACAAAAAGGGGTGGGCTATAGCCTTGGGAGAGGGGGACTGTCGAAATTCGTTTGCTGGACTCAGAATGGGGCGAGACTTTATGAGGCCAGTCCATGCACAAAAAAAGAGGCCACGGGCACAGCCGCACCCAAAAATAAGTGCCCGAAGATCAGAGCGCCAAAACCCCCCAACGGAAAAATTGCCATAAAAATGGGTGGGCTATACACTCGGAGGTGGGGCTGCCGAAGTTAGTCCGCCGGACTCGGAATGGGGCGAGACTTTGTGAGGGGCCACAGTGTGCCAAAAATTGGCCATGGGCACAGCCACACCCCAAAACAAGTGCCCGAAGGTTGAGGCACCAAAACCCCCCAGCGAATAACACCAGAAAAACGGGTGGGCTTTAGCCTTGGGGGGTAGGGCTGCCAAAGTTTGTCCACCGGACTCGGAATGGGACGAGACTTTGTGAGGGGCCTCCGTGTGCCAAAAATAGGCTGCAGGGACAGCCGTGCCCCAAAACAAGTGCCCGATGGTCGGGGCGCCAAAACCCCCCAATGGACAAATGCCATGAAAACGGGTGGGCCATATCCTTGGGTGGTGGGCTGCCAAAGTTCGTCCACCAGACTCGAAATGTGGCAAGACCTTGCGAGGGGCCTCTGTGTGGCAAAAAAAGGCCATGAGCATAGCTGTACCCCCAAACAAGCACCCGAAGGTCGGGGCGCCAAAACCCCCAGCGGAAAAATGCCACAAAAACGGGTGGGCTATAGCCTTGGGGGCTGGGGTTGCCGAAGTTCGTCCGCCGGACTCAGAATGGGGCGAGACTTTGTGAGGGGACTCCATGTGCCAAAAATAGGCCACGGGCACAGCTGCTCCCCAAGACAAGCACCTGAAGGTTTGGATGCCAATACCCCCAGTAGAAAAACGCCCCAAAACAGGTGGGCTGTAGCCTTGGGGGGTGGGGCTGCCAAAGTTCGTCCGCCAAACTCGGAATGGGGCGAGACTTTGCGGGGGGCCTCCGTGTGCCAAAAATAGGCCACGGGGATAGCCGTACCGCAAAAAAAGCACCCGATGATCGGGGTGCCAAAACCCCCTGCGGAAAAACGACTCAAAAACGGGTGGGCTATAGCCTTGAGGGTGGGGCTTCCGAATTTCATCCGCCGGACTCGGAATGGGGCGAGACTTTGCGAGGGGCCTCCGTGTGCCAGCAATAGGGATCGAGTACATCCGAGCCCCAAAACAAGTGCCCGACGGTCGATGCGCCAAAATCCCCCCAGTAGAAAACCGCCACAAAAATGGGTGGGTTGTAGCGTTGTGGGGTCGGGCTTTCGAAGTTCGTCCGCCGGACTCAGAATGCGGCAAGACATGGCGAGGGGCCTCCATGTGCCAAGAATAGGCCGCGGGCACATCCGTGCGCCAAAAATAAGTGTCTGAAGGTTGGGTGCCAGAACACCCAGCAGAAAAAGGCCAAACAAACGGGTGGGCTATAGCCTCGGGGGGTGGGGCTGGCGAAGTTCGTCTGCCGTACTCGGAATAAGGGAGACTTTGTGAGGCCCCACCATGTGCCAAAAATAGGTTGCATGCACAGCCACGCCTAAAAATAAGGAACCAAAGGTCTGGGCGCCAAAACCACCCAGCGGAATAAGGCCAAAAAAATGAGTGGGCTATAACCTTGAGGTTTGGGGCAGAAAAAGTTTGTCCGCCGGACTTGGAATGGGGCGGGACTTTGCGAGGCCCGTCCGTGTTCCAAAAATAGGCCGGGGGCAAAGCCGTATCCACAAATAAGCTCTCGAAGTTCGGGCCGCCAAAATCCCTAACAGAAAAAGGCCAAAAAAATGGGTGGGCTATAGCCTTTGGTGGTGTAGCGGGCGAAGTTCGTCCGCCGGACTTGGAATGGATCGAGACTTTGCGGGGCCCCTCTGTGTGCCAAAAATAGGCTGCGGGCACAGCCGTGCCCAAAAATAAGTACCTGAAGGTCGGGGTGCCAAAACCCCCAGTGGAAAAAGGCCAAAAAAAGGGGTCGGCTATAGCCTTGGGGGTGGGGCTGGCGAAGTTCATCCGCCGGACTCGGAATGGGGCGAGATTTTTCGAGAGCTCTTCATGTGCCAAAATAGGCCTTGGCACAGCTGCGCCCCAAAACAAGTGCCCCATGGTCGGGAAGCCAAATCCCCCCAGTGGAAAAACGCCACAAAAACAGGTGGGTTATAGCCTTGGGGGGGCTGTCGCAATTCACCCACCGGACTCGGAATGGGGTGAGACTTTATGAGGCCAGACCATGCACCAAAAATAGGCCATAGGAATAGCCGCGTCCCAAAACAAGCGCCCTAAGGTCGGGGCGCCAAAACCCCCCAGCGGAAAAATGGCACAAAAATGGGTGGGCTACACCCTTGGGGTTGGGGCTGCAGAAGTTCGTCCGTCGGACTCGGAATGGGGCGAGACTTTGTGAGGGGCCTCTGTGTGCCAAAATTTGACCACGGGCACAACCGCACCCCAAAAAAAGTGCTTGAAGGTTGGGACACCAAAACCCCCAGCGAAATAACGCCAAAAAATGGGTGGGCTGTAGCCTTGGGGGGTGGGGTTGCCAAAGTTCGTCCGTCGGACTCGGAATGGGGTGAGACTTTGTGAGAGCCCTCCGTGTGCCAAAAATAGGCCAGGGGCACAGTGCCATTAAAAAATAAGCTCTATAAGGTCCGGGCGCCAAAACCCCCCGGTGGAAAAAGACAAAAAAAACGGGTGGGCTATAGCCTTTGGTGGTGTGGCGGGTGAAGTTTGTCCGCCGGACTCGGAATGGGTCGAGACTTTTCGCGGCCACTCTGGGTGCCAAAAATAGGCCGTGGGCACAGCCGTCCCTAAAAATAAGTGCCCGAAGGTCGGGGCACGCAAACCCCCCAGTGAAAAAAGGCCAAAAAAATGGTAGGCTATAGCCTTGGGGGGTAGGGCTGGCGAAGTTCGTCTGCCGGACTCGGAATGGGGCGAGACTTTTTGAGGGGCCTCCGTGTGCCAAAAATAGGCCGTGGCATAGTTGTGCCCCAAAACAAGCTCCCAAAGGTCGGGAGGCCAAAACCCCCCAGCCGAAAAACGCGACAAAAACGGGTGGGCTATAGCCTTGGGGGGTGGGGCTATCGAAATTCGTCCGCCGGACTCGGAATGGGGCGAGACTTGGTGAGGCCAGTCTGTGCACCAAAAATAGGCAGTGGGCACAGCCGCAACCCAAAACAAGTGCCCGAAGGTCGGGGCACCAAAACCCCCCCGCGGAAAAATGCCACAAAAATGGGTGGGCTAAACCCTTGGGGTTGGGGCTGCAGAAGTTCGTCCGCCGGACTCAGAATGGGGCGAGACTTTGTGAGGGGCCTCTGTGTGCCAAACTTTGGCCACGGGCACAGCCGCACCCCAAAACAAGTGCTTAAAGGTTGGGACACCAAAACCCCCCAGCGGAATAACGCCAGAAAAACGGGTGGGCTGTAGCCTTGGGGGGTGGGGTTACCAAAGTTCGTCCGCCGGACTCGGAATGGTGCGAGACTTTGTGAGGGGTCTCCATGTGTCAAGAATAGGCTACGAGGACAGCCGCGCCCCAAAACAAGTGCCCGATGGTCGGGGCGCCAAAACCCCCCGTGGAAAAACGCCGCAAAAACGGGTGGGTTGTAGCCTTGTGGGGTCGGGCTTCCGAAGTTTGTCCGCCGGACTTAGAATGCAGCAAGACTTTGTGAGAGGCCTCCATGTGCCAAGAATAGGCTGTGGGCACATCCGCACCCAAAAATAAGTGCCTGAAGGTTGGGGCGCCAAAACCCCCAGCAGAAAAAGGCCAAACAAACGGGTGGGCTATAGCCTTAGGGGGTGGGGTTGGCGAAGTTCTTCTACCGGACTTGGAATGGAGCGAGACTTTGTAAGGCCCCACCATGTGCCAAAAATAGGCTGCATGCACAGCCATGCCCAAAAATAACCGCCCGAAGGTCGGGGCACCAAAACCGCCCAGCGGAAAAAGGCCAAAAAAACCGGTGGGCTATAGCCTTGCGGGGTGGGGCTGGCCAAGTTCGTCTGCCGGACTTAGAATGGGTCTAACTTTGGGAGGGGCATCCGTGTGCCAAAAATAGGCTGCCCCAAAACAAGCACCCGAAGGTCGGGGTGCCACAACTCCCCATACGAAAAACGCAACAAAAACGGGTGGGCTATAGCCTTGGGGGGTTGGGCTGCTGATGTTCGTCCGCCGGACTCGGAATGGGGAGAGACTTTGTAGGGGGCTCCGTGTGCCAAGAATAGGCTGCGGGCACGGCCGCACCCCAAAACAAGCACCTGACGGTTGGGACGCCAACGCCCCCCAGCGGAAAAGGCCACAAAAACGGATGAGCTATAGCCTTGGGGGGTGGGGCTGCCGAAGTTCGTCCGCCGGACTCGGAATGGGGCGAGACTTTGTGAGGCCCCTCTGTATGCCAAAAATAGGCCGCGGGTACAGCCACTCCTAAAAACGAGTGCCTAAAGGTTGGGGCATCAAGAACCCACAGCGGAAAAAGGCCAAAAAACGGGTGGGCTATAGCCTTGGGGCGTGGGCCTGGCAAAGTTAGTCCGCGGGTACAGCCACTCCTAAAAATGAGTGCCTGAAGGTTGGGGCATCAAGAACCCACAGCGGAAAAAGGCCAAAAAAACGGGTGGGCTATAGCCTTGGGGTGTGGGCCTAGAAAAGTTAGTCCGCTGGACTCGAAATGGGACGAGACTTTGTGACGCCCCTCCATGTGCCAAAAATAGGCCGTGGGCACAGCCACGCCCAAAAATAATTGCCCAAAGTTCGGGGAACCAAAACCCCCCAGCGGAAAGAGACCAAAAAAACGGGTGGGCAATAGCCTTGGGGGTGGGGTTAGCGAAGTTCGTCCGCTGGACTCAGAAAGGGATGAGACTCGGCAAGGCCCCTCCGTGTGCCAAAAATAGGCAACGGGAACAGCCACACCCAAAAACTAGCACCCAAACGTCGGGGCGCCAAGAACCCCCAGCGGAAAAAGGCCAAAAAATGGGTGGGCTATAGCCTTGGGGCGTGGGGCTGGCGAAGTTTGTCCGTCGGACTCGGAATGGGGGGAGACTTTACGAGGCCCCTCCGTATGCTAAAAATAGGCCGCGGGCACAGCCGCACCCAAAAACAAGCACCCGAAAGTCAGGGCGCCAAAATCCCCCAGTGGAAAAAGGCCAAAAAACCGGGTGGGCTACAACCTTCGGGGGTGGGGCTAGCGAAAATTGTCCGCCAGACTCGGAATGAGGCAAGACTTTGCGAGGCCCCACCATGTACCAAAAATAGGCCGCAAGCATAGCCGCACCCAAAAATAAGCGCCCGACGGTCTGAGCACCAAAACCACCCAACGGAAAAAGGCCAAAAAAACGAGTGGGCTATAGCCTTGGGGGTGGGGCTGGCAAAGTTTGTTGGCGGGACTCGGAATGGGGTGAGACTTTGTGAGAGCCCTCCGTGTACCAAAAATAGGCCAAGGGCACAGCCCCATTCAAAAATAAGCTCTATAAGTTCTGGGCGCCAAAACCCCCCAGTGGAAAAAGGCAAAAAAAAACAGGTGGGCTAAGCCTTTGGTGGTGTGGCGGGTGAAGTTTGTCCGCCGGACTCGGAATGGATCGAGACTTTGTGGGGCCCCTCCATGTGCCAAAAATAGGCCGTGGATACAACCGCTCCCAAAAATAAGTGCCCGAAGGTCGGGGCACCAAAACGCACCAGTGAAAAAAGGCCAAAAAAATGGGTAGGATATAGCCTTGGGGGGTGGGGCTGGCGAAGTTCGTCTGCCGGACTCGGAATGGGGCGAGACTTTACGAGGGGCCTCCATGTGCCAAAAATAGGCCGTGGCATAGTTGTGCCCCAAACAAGCTCCTGAAGGTCGGGACGCCAAAACCCCCCAGCAGAAAAACGCGACAAAACCGGTGGGCTATAGCCTTGGGGCGTTGGGATGTTGAAGTTCGTCTGCCGGACTCGGAATGGGGCGAGACTTTGCAAGCATCCTCCGTGTGCCAAGAATAGGCCATGGGCACAGCCGCACCCCAAAACAAGTGCCCGACAGTTGGGACACCAAAACCCCCAGCGGAAAAAGGCCATAAAAACAGGTGGGCTATAGCCTTCGGGGGTGGGGCTGCCGAACTTCGTCCACCGGACTCAGAATGGGGCAAGAGTTTATGAGGCCCCTCCGTGCACCAAACATAGGCTGCAGGCATAGCTGGTCCCAAAAATGAGCGCCCAAAAGTCGGGGCGCCAAGTCCCCCCACCCGAAAAAGGCCAAAAAAATGGGTGGGCTATAGCCTTGGGGCGTGGGGCTGGCGAAGTTCGTCCGCCGGACTGGGAATGGGGCAGGCCTTTGTAAGGCCCCTCCATGTGCCAAAAATAAATAGCGGGCACTACTGTACCCAAAAACATGTGCCTGAAGGTTGGGGCGCCAAGACCCCACATCGGAAAAAGGCCAAAAAAATGGGTGGGCTATAGCCTTGGGGCGAGGGGCTGGCGGAGTTCGTCCACCGTGCTTGGAATAGGGTGAGACTTGCGAGGCCCCTCCGTGAGCCAAAAATAGGCCACGGGCAAAGTCGCACCCACAACAAGCACCCGATAGTCCGGATGCCAAAACTCCCCAGTAGAAAAATGCCACAAAAACGGGTGGGCTATAGCCTTAGGGGGTGGGGTTGGCGAAGTTCGTCCACCAGACTCGGAATGGGGCAAGACTTTGAGAGGGGCCTCCATATGCCAATCATAGGCCGTGGGGCAGCTGCGCCCCAAAACAAGCACCCGAAGGTCGGGACGCCAAACCCCCCAGCGGAAAAACGCCACAAAAATGGGTGGGCTACAGCCTTGGGGGGTGGGGCTGCTGAAGTTCGTCCGCCGGAATCGGAATGGGGTGAGGATTTGCAAGGGGCCTCGGTGTGCCAAGAATAGGCCGTGGGCGCAGCCACGCCCCAAACAAGCGACCGAATGTCCAGCCACCAAAACCCCCCAGCAGAAAAACGTCACAAAAACGGGTGGGCTATAGCCTTGGGGGGTGGGGCTGCCGAAGTTCCTCCGCCAGACTCGAAATGAGGCGAGACTTTGCAAGGCCCTGGCGGAGAAAGGCCAAAAAAATAGGTGGGCTATAGCCTTGGCAGGTGGGGCTGGCAAAGTTCGTCCGCTAGACTCAGAATGGGATGAGACTTTGCGAGGCCCCTCCATGCACCAAAAATAGGCCGCGGGCACAGCCGCGCTCAAAAATAAGTTCCCAAAGGTCGGGGCACCAAAATCCCACATCGGAAAAAGGCCAAAAAATGGTGGGCTATAGCCTTAAGGGGTGGGGATCGCGAAGTTCGTCCGCCGGACTCGGAATTGGGCAAGGCTTTGCGAGGCCCCTCCTTGTGCCAAAATAGGCTACGGCCACAGCAGTGCCCAAAAATAAGTGCCCTATGATCGAGGCGAAAAACCCCCCAACAGAAAAAGGCCAAAAAAGCGGGTGGGCTATAGCCTTAGTGGGTGGGGCTGGCAAAGTTCCTCCACCAGACTCGGAATGGGGCGACCCTTTGCGAGGCACCTCTGTGCACCAAAAATAGGCCACGGGGATAGCCGCGCCCCAAACCAAGTGCCCAAAGTTCGGGATGCCAAAACCCCCCAGCGGAAAAAAGCCACAAAAACGGGTGGGCTATAGCTTTGGAGGGTGGGGCTGACGAAGTTCGTCCGCCGGACATGGAATGGGGTGAGACTTTACGAGGGGCCTCCGTGTGCCAAGAATAGGCCGTAGTCAAAGCTGTGCCTCAAAACAAGCACCCGACAGTCGGGGCGCCAAAACCCCCCATCGGAAAAATGCCACAAAAACGGGCGGGCTATAGCCTTAGGGGGTGGGGCTGCTGAAGTTCGTCCGCCGGACTCGGAATGGGGCGAGGATTTGCAAGGGGCCTCCTTGTGCCAAGAATAGGCCGTGGGCGCAGCCACACCCCAAACAAGTGACCGACGGTCTGGCCGCCAAAACCCCCAGCAGAAAAACGTCACAAAAACGGTTGGGCTATAGCCTTGGGGGGTGGGGCTGCTGAAGTTCCTCCGCCAGAATCGGAATTGGGCGAGACTTTGCAAGGCCCCTCCATGTGCCAAAAGTAGGCCGCAGGAACTGCCGGCCCCAAAAACGAGTGCCCGAAGGATGGGGCACCAAAACCACCCAGAGGAGAAAGGCCAAAAAAATGGGTGGGCTATAGCCTTGGTAGGTGGGGCTGGCAAAGTTCGTCCGTTGGACTCGGAATGGGGTGAGACTTTGTGAGGCCCCCCCCGTGCACCAAAAATAGGCCGAGGGCACAGCCGCGCCCAAAAATAAGTGCCCAAAGGTTGGGGCACCAAAATCCCCCAGCGGAAAAAGGCCAAAAAATGGGTGGGCTATAGCCTTAGGGGGTGGGGATAGCGAAGTTTGTCCGCCGGACTCGGAATCGGGCAAGGCTTTGCGAGGCCCCTCCTTGTGCCAAAATAGGCTGCGGCCACAGCAGTGCCCAAAAATAAGTGCCCTATGATCGGGGCGCCAAAACCCCCAGCAGAAAAAGGCCAAAAAAGCGGGTGGGCTATAGCCTTAGGGGGTTGGGCTGGCAAAGTTCCTCAACCGGACTCGGAATGGGACAAGCCTTTGCAAGGCACCTCTGTGCACCAAAAATAGGCCATAGGGACAGCTGCACCCCAAAACAAGTGCCTGAAGTTCGGGGTGCCAAAACCCCCCAGCGGAAAAATGCCACAAAAATGGGTGGGCTATAGCTTTGGAGGGTGGGGCTGACGAAGTTTGTCCGCCGGACATGGAGTAGGGTGAGACTTTGTGAGGGGCCTCCGTGTTCCAAGAATAGGCCGTGGGCAAAGCCGTGCCCCAAAACAAGCACCCGACGGTCGGGGCACCAAAACCCCCCAGCGGAAAAATGCCACAAAAACGGGTGGGCTATAGGCTTAGGGGGTGGGGCTGCCGAAGTTCATCCGCTGGACTCGGAATGAGACGAGACTTTGCGACGGGCCTCCATGTGCCAAAATTAGGCCGTGGTGACAGCCGTACCCCGAAACAAGCGCCTGAAGGTCGGGGCGCCAAAAACCCCCAGCGGAAGAACGCCACAAAAATGGGTGGGCTATAGCTTTGTGGGTGGGGCTGGCGAAGTTCGTCCGCCAGACACGGAATGGGGCAAGACTTTACGAGGCCCCAACGTGTGCCAAAAATAGGCTGCGAGCACAAATTCGACCAAAAATAAGTGCCGAAGGTCGGGGCACCAAAATCTCCAGCAAAAAAAGGCCAAAAAAATGGGTGGGCTATAGTCTTGGGGGGTGGGGATGGCGAAGTTCGTCCACTGGACTCGGAATGGGACAAGACTTTGTGAGGCCCCTCCGTGTGCCAAAAATAGGCCGCGGGCACAGCCACGGCCAAAAATAAGCGCCCGAAGGTCGGGGCGCCAGAACCCCCCACCTGAAAAGGCCAAAAAAACGGGTGGAATATAGCCTTGGGGGTTGGGGCTGCCGAAGTTCGTCCACCGGACTCTGAATGGGGTGAGACTTTGCAAGGGTCCTCCGTGTGCCAATAATAGGCCACGGGCACAGCCACATGCCAAAACAAGTGCCCGAAGCTCAGGGCACCCAAACCCCCCAGCGGAAAAACTCCCCAAAAACGGGTGGGTTATAGCCTTGGGGTGTAGGGCTGCTGAAGTTCGTCCGCCGGACTCGGAATGAGGCAAGACTTTGTGATGCCCCTCCGTGTATCAAAAATAGGCCATGGGTACCCGTGCCCAAAAATAAGTGCCGGAAGGTTGGGGCGCCAAAACCCCCCAGCGGAAAAAGGCCAAAAAAACGATGGGCTATAGCCTTGGGGGGTGGGGCTGGCGAAGTTCGTCCGCCGGACTCGGAATGGGGCGAGGTTTTGTGAGGGGCCTCTGTGTACAAAAAATAGGCTACGGGGACTGCCGTGCCCCAAAACAAGTGCCTGAAGGTCAGGGTGCCAAAACCTCCCAGGGGAAAAACGGCACAAAAATGGGTGGACTATAGCCTTGGGGGGTGGGGGTGCCGAAGTTCGTCTGCCGGACATGGAATGGGGCAAGACTTTGCCAGGGGCCTTTGTGTACCCAGAATAGGCCACGGGCACAGCCCCATCCCAAAACAAGTGCCCAACGGTAAGTACCCAATGGTTAGGGCGCCAAAACTCCCCTGCAGAAAAGCGCCGCAAAAACAAGTGGGCTATAACATTGGAGGGTGGGGCCGCTGAAGTTGGTCCGCCGGACTCGGAATGGGGCGATACTTTGCGAGGGGCCTCCACGTTCCAAAAATAGGCGGCGGTGACAGCCGCGCACTGAAACAAGTGCCCGATGGTCGCGGCGCCAAAACCCCCAGTGCAAGAATGCCACAAAAATGGGTGGGCTATAGCCTTGTGGGGTGGGGCTGGCGAAGTTCGTCCGACAGACATGGAATGGGGCGAGACTTTGCAAAGCCCTAACGTGTGATAAAAATAGGCCATCGGCACAGTCGTGTCCCAGAACAAGTGCCCGAAGTTCGGGGCGCCAAAACCCCCTAGCGGAAAAAGGCCAAAAAAAGGGGTGGGCTATAGCCTTGGGGTTTGGGGTTGCCGAAGTTCGTCCGCCAGACTCGGAATGGGGCGAGACTTTACGACGGGCCTCCGTGTGCCAAGAATAGACTGCAGGCAGAGCCGTGCCCAAAAATAAGCGCTCGAAGGTTGGGGGGCCAGAACCCCCCGCGGAAAAAGGCCAAAAAAATGGGTGGAATATAGCCTTGGGGGTTGGGGCTGCCGAAATTCGTCCACTGGACTCTGAATGGGGTGTGACTTTGTGAGGGGCCTCCGTGTGCCAATAATAGGATGCAGGCACAGCCATACACCAAAACAAGTGCCCGATGGTCGGGGCGCTGAAACCCCCAGCAGAAAAATGCCCCAAAAACAGGTGGGCTATAGCCTTGGGGGGTTGGGCTGCCGAAGTTCATCTGCCAGACTCGGAATGGGGCAAGACAATGCGAGGCCCCTCCATACACCGAAAATAGGCCATGGGCACCGGTGCCCAATAATTAGCACCCGAAGGTCGGGGCGCCAAAACCCCGCAGCGGAAAAAGGCCTAAAAAAGGGTGGGCTATAGCCTTGGGGGTGGGGTTGGCGAAGTTCGTCCGCCGGACTCGGAATGGGGCGAGACTTTGTGAGGCCCCTCCAGGCGCCAAAAATAGGCCATGGGCACAGCCGTGCCCAAAAATAAGTGCTCGAAGGTCGGGGTGCCAAATTCCCCCAACAGAAAAAGGCCAAAAAAAGGGGTGGGCTATAGCCTTCGGGGGTGGGGCTGGTGGAGTTTGTCCGCCGGACTCGTAATGGGGCGAGACTTTGCGAGGGGCTTCCGTGTGCCAAAAATAGCCTAGAGGCACAGTTGCACCCCAAAAATAACACCAAAAGGTTGGGGTGCCAAAACCCCCCATCGGAAAAACGCCACAAAAACGGGTGAGCTACAGCCTTGGGGGATGGGGCCGCCGAAGTTCGTCCGCCGGGCTCAGAATGGGATGAGACTTTGCAAGGGGCCTCCGTGTGCCAAAACTAGGCCACAGTCACATTTGCACCCCAAAACAAGTGCCCGATGGTTGGGGTGGCCAAACCCCCCAGGGGAAAAAGGCTGGAAAAATTGGTGGGCTATAGCCTTGGGGGGTGGGGCTGCCGAGGTTCGCCTGCCGGACTCGGAATGGCGTGTGACTTTGCAAGCACCCTCTGAGTACCAAAAATAGGTTGTGGGCACAGCCGTACAACAAAACAAGTGCCCGATGGTCGGGGCGCCCAAATCCCCCAGCGGAAAAAGGCCAAAAAAACTGGTGAGCCACAACCTTGAGGGATGGGGCCGCTGATGTTTGTCCGCCGGACTCGGAATGGGACGAGACCTTGCGAGGGGCCTCTGTGTGCCAAAAATAGGATGCAGTCACATTCGTACCCCAAAACAAGTGCCCGATGGTTGGGGTGGCCAAACCCCCCAACGGAAAAAGGCCAGAAAAACTGGTGGGCTATAGCCTTGGGGTTTGGGGTTGCCGAAGTTCGTCCGCCGGACTCGGAATGGGACGAGACTTTGTTAGGCCACTCTGTGTGTGAAAAATAGGCCGTGATGCAGCCGCACCTAAAAATAAGCACCCGGAGGTTGGGGGGACAGAACCCCCCAGCGGAAAAAGGCCAAAAAAACAGGTGGGCTATAGCCATGGGGGTTGGGGCTCCCGAAGTTCGTCCACCGGACTCAGAATGGGTGAGACTTTGCGAGGGGCGTCCGTGTGCCAACAATAGGCCGCGGGCACAGCCATACCCCAAAACAAGTGCCTGAAGGTCGGGGCACCCAAACCCCCCTAACGGAAAAACGCCCCAAAAACAGGTAGGCTATAGCCTTGGGGTGTGGGGCTGTCGAAGTTCGTCCGCTGGACTCGGAATGGGGCGAGACTTTGCGAGGCCCCTTCGTGTGTGAAAAATAGGCCGTGAGCACAGCCGTGCCCATAAATAAGCACCTGGAGGTCGAGGCGCCATAACCCACCAGCGGAAAAAGGCCAAAAAAACGGGTGGGCTATAGCCTTGCGGGTAGGGGCTGCTGAAGTTCGTCCACCGGATTTGGAATGGGTGAGACTTTGTGAGGGACCTCCGCATGCCAAAAATAGGCCGTAGGCACAGCCGTACCCCAAAACAAGTGCCCGAAGGTTGGGGCGCCCAAACCCCCCAATGGAAAAACGCCCCAAAAACGGGTGGGCTATAGCCTTGGGGGTGGGGCTGCCGAAGTTCATCCGCTAGACTCGGAATGGACGAGACTTTGCGAGGCCCCTTCATGAGCCAAAAATAGTCCGTGACCACAGCCGCGTCCAAAAATAAGTGCCCCAAGGTTGGGGCGCCAAAACACCCAAGCGGAAAAAGGCCAAAAAACGGCCTTGGGTGTTGGGGCTGGCGAAGTTCGTCCGCCGGGCTCGGAATGGGGCAAAACTTTGCGAGGCCCCTCCGTGTGCCAAAAATAGGCCGCGGGCAGAGCCGCACCCCAAAACAATCCCCCGAAGGTCTGGGCGCCAAATCCCCCCATCGGAAAAACACCACAAAAACGGGTGGGCTATAGCCTTGGTGGGTGGGGTTGCCGAAGTTCGTCCGCGGGACTTGGAATGGGACGAGACTTTTTGAGGGGCCTCTGTACGCCAAAAATAGGCCGCAGGCATAGCCATGCCCAAACCCCAAAACAAGCGATTGATGACCGGGGCGCCAAAACCCTCTAGCGGAAACACGCCACAAAAACGGGTGGGCTATAGCCTTGGGCGGTTGGGTTGGCGTAGTTTGTCCGCCGGACTCGGAATAGGGCGAGACCTTGCAAGGGGCCTTCGTGTGCCAAAATGGGCCACGGGGACAGCCGCACCCCAAAACAAGCACCCGTAGGTCAGGACGCCAAAACCCCTGGTGGAAAAACGCTATAAAAATGGGTGGGCCATAGCCTTGGGGGGTGGGGCTGCCGAAGTTTGTCCGCCAGACTCGGAATGGGGTAAGGCTTTGTGATGGGCCTTCATGTGCCAAGAATAGGCTGCAGGCACAGCCGCGCCCCAAAGAAGTACCCAACGGTCCGGACGCCAAAACCCCCTAGCGGAAAAATGCCACAAAAACGGGAGGGCTATAGCCTTGTGGGGTGGGGCTGGCGAAGTTTGTCTGCTGGACTCGGAAGGGGGCGAGACTTTGTGAGGGGCCTCCATGTGCCAAAAATAGCCCAGAGGCATAGTTGCACCCCAAAAATAGCACCCAAAGGTTGTGTCCCCAAAACCCCCCATCGGAAAAACACCACAAAAACGGGTGAGCTACAGCCTTGGGGGATGGGGCCGCCGAAGTTCGTCCGCCGGCTCGGAATGGGATGAGACTTTGTAAGGGGCCTCCGTTTGCCAAAACTAGGCCACAGTCACATTCGCACCCCAAAACAAGTGCCCGATGGTTGGGGTGGCCAAACCCCCCAGGGGAAAAAGGCCAGAAAAACTGGTGGGCTATAGCCTTGGGGGGTGGGGCTCCGAAGTTCGTTTGCCGGACTCGGAATGGGGTCCGACTTTGCGGGCGGCCTCCGAGTGCCAAAAATAGGCTGCGGGCACTGCCGCAACCGAAAACAAGCGCCCGGCGGTCGGGGCGCCAAAACCCCCTACGGAAAAACGCCACAAGAACGGGTGGGCTATAGCCTTGGGGAGTGGGGCTGCAGTTCTTCATCCTGCGGCTCGGAATGGGGCGAGACTTTATGAGTGGCCTCCGTGTACCAAAAATAGGCTGTAGGCATAGCCGCGCCCCAAAACAACCGCCCGAAGATCGGGGCGCCAAAACCCCGCAGCGGAAAAATGCCACAAAAACGGGTGGGCTATAGCCTTGGGGGGTGGGGATGTGGAAGTACGTTCGCCGGACTTGGAATGGGGTGAGACTTTGCGAGGGGCCTCCGTGTGAAAAAAATGGGCCGTGGGCACAGCCGCGCCCAAAAATAACCACCCGAATGGTTGGGGCGCCAAAACCCCCAGCGGAAAATGCCACAAAAACGGGTGGGCTATAGCCTTGGGGAGGGGGGGGACTGCTGAATTTCATCCGCCGGACTCAGAGTGGAGTGAGACTTTACAAAGTCTCACCGCATTCTGAGTTGAACGGACGAACTTCGGCAGCCCCACTCCCAATACTATAGCACGACCGTTTCTGTGGCCTTGTTTTGTGAGGGGGTTTTGGTGCCCCGACCTTCGGGCGTTAGTTTTTGGGTGCGGCTGTGTACGCGGCCTATTTTTGGCACACGGAGGCCACTGAAAATGGCTTGACCCATTCCGAGTCCGGCGGACGATCTTCGGCAGCCCACCGCGCAAGGCTTTAACCCACCCGTTTTTGTGGCTTTTCCCGCAGGGGGGTTTTGGCGCCCCGACCTTCAGACGCTTGTTTTGGGGCGAGGCTATGCCCACGTCAAGGAGGCCCTCGCAAAGTTTTACCCCATTCCGAGTCCTGCGGACGAACTTCGGCAGCCCCGCCCCCCAAGGCTATAGCCCACCCGTGTTTGTGGCCTTTTTCCGCTGGGGGGTTTTGGCGCCCCGACCGTCGGGTGCTTGTTTTGGGTGCGACTGTGCCCACAGCCAATTTTGGGCACTCGGAGGCTGCCCGCAAAGTCGGACCCCATTCCAAGTCCGGCAAACGAACTTCGGCAGCCCCACCCCCCAAGGCTATAGCCCACCCATTTTTCTGGTGTTTTTCCACTGGTGCGTTTTGGCGACCCGACCATCGGGCGCTTGTTTTGGGTGCGGCTGTGCCCATGTCCAATTTTTGGCACATGGAGGCCCCTCGCAAACTCTCACCCCATTCCGAGTCTGGCGGACCAACTTCGGCAGCCCCAGCCCCCAAGGCTATAGCCCACCCATTTTTTTGGCCTTTTTCCGCTTGGGTGTTTTAGCGCCCCGACCTTCGGGCACTTGTTTTGGGGCGTGGTTGTGCCCGTGGCCTATTTTTGGTACACGGAGGCCCCTTGCAAAGTCTCACCACATTTCGAGTCCGGCAAACGAACTTCGGTAGCCCCACCCTAAGGCTATAGCCCACTCATTTTGTGGCATTTTTCCGCGGGGGTGTTTTGGCGCCCCAACGTTGGGGCAGTTTTTTTGCGACGCGGCTGTGCCCGCGGCCTATTCTTGGCACACGGAGGCCCCTCACAATGTCTCACACCATTCCGAGTCCGGCGGACGAACTTCAGTAGCCCCACCCCCCAAGGCTATAGCCCACCTGTTTTTGCGGCGTTTTTCCACTGGAGGGTTTTGGCACCCTGACCGTCGGGCACTTTTTTTGGGGAACGGCTGTGACCGTGGCCTATTTTTGGGACACGGAGGCTGCTCACGAAGTCTCGCCCCATTCCGAGTTCGGAGGACGAACTTCAGCAGCCCCACCCCCCAGGACTATTGCCCACCCATTTTTGTGCAGTTTTTCCACTGGGGGGTTTTGGTGTCCCGACCTTCAGGAGCTTGGTTTGGGGCGCGGCTTTGTCCACGGCCTATTCTTGGCATACGAAGGCCCCTCGTACAGTTTCACCCCATTCCGAGTCCAGCGGGCGAATTTCGGCAGCCCCAATCCCCCAAGGCTATAGCCTACCCGTTTTTGTGGCATTTTTCTGCTAGGGGGGCTTTAGCACTCGACCTTCAGGGGCTTGGTTTTGGGTGTGGCTGTGCCTGCGGCCTATTTTTGGCACACGGAGTGGCCTCGCAAAGTCTCACCCCATTTCGAGTCCGGCGGACGAACTTCAGCAGCCCGACCCCCCAGGGTTATAGCCTACCCATTTTTGTGGCGTTTTTCCGTTGGGGGGTTTTGGTACCCCGACCGTCGGACAATTGTTTTGGGGTGCGGACTTGATCGCAGCCTATTTTTGGTACACGGAGGCCCCTCACAAAGTCACCCCCCATTGCGAGTCCGGTGGATGAACTTCGGCAGCCCCACCCCCCAAGGCTATAGCCCACCCGTTTTTGTGGCCATTTTTTGCAGAGGGGGTTCTGGCGCCCTAATGTTTGGGCTGTTGTTTTTGGGTACGGCTGTGCCCGCAGCCTATTCTTGGCACACAGAGACCCCTCGTAAAGTATCGCACCATTCCGAGTCCGGCAGACAAACTTCAGCAGCGCCACCCCCCAAGGCTATAGCCTACCCGTTTTAGTGGCGTTTTTCCTCTGGGAGGTTATGGCGCCCGAATCTTTGGGCAGTTGGTTTTGGGCGCGGCTGTGCTCGTGGCTTATTTTTAGCACATGGAGGCCCCTCCCAAAGTCTCGGCCCATTCCAAATCCAGCCGACGAACTTCGGCAGCCCCACCCCCTAGGCTATAGCCCACGTGCTTTTGTGTCGTTTTTCCGCTGGGGGGTTTTGGTGCCCCAACCTTCAGGCACCTTTTTTGGGGTGCGGCTGTGCCTGCAGCCTATTTTTGGGACACAGAGGCCCCTCGCAAAGTCTCTCTTGATTTCGAGTTTGGCGGACGAACGTAGGCAGACACACCCCCCAAGGCTATAGCCCACCCGTTTTTGTGGCATTTTTTCAATGGGGGGTTTTGACGCCCCGACCTTCAGGCCCTTGTTTTGGGTCATGGCTATGGCCAGGGCCTATTCTTGGCACACGAAGTACCCTTGCAAAGTCTCACACCATTCCGAGTCCAGCGGACGAACTTCGGCAGCCCCACCCCCAAGGCTATAGCCCACCCATTTTTTGGCCATTTTCCGCAGGGGGTTTTGGGGCCCTGACGTTCGTGCCGTTTTTTTGGGGCACAGCTGTGCTCATGGCCTATTCTTGGCACACAGAGGCCCCTCGCAAAGTCTAGCACCATTCCAAGTCCGACGGACGAACTTCGGCAGCCCGACCACCCAAGGCGATAGCCCACCCGTTTTGTTGGCCTTTTTTCGCTGGGGGGTTTTGGCACCCCGACCTTTGGGCACTCGTCTTGGGGTGTGGCTGTGCCCGTGGGCTATTTTTGGCACACGGTAGCTTCTCGCAAAGTCTCACCCCATTCCGAGTTCGGTGGATGAACTTCGGCAGCCCCATCCCCCAAAGGCTATAGCCCACCCGTTTTTGTGGCCTTTTTCCGCTGGGGGGTTTTGAAGCCCCGACCTTCGGGCACCTGTTTTGGGGCGCGGCTGTGCTGGTGGCCTATGTTTGGTATACGGAGGCTCCTTGCAAAGTCTCACCCCTTTCCGAGTCCGGCGGACGAACATCGGCAGCCCCATCCCCCAAGGCTATAGGCCACCCGTTTCTGTGGCATTTTTCCGCTGGGGGATTTTGGCGCCCCGACCTTCGGGCACTCGTTTTGGGGCCCGGCTCTGCCCATAGGCTATTTTTAGCACATGGAGGACCCTCATAAAGTCTCGCCCCATTCCGAGTCTGGTGGACGAACTTCGGCAGCCCCAGCCCCTGAGGCTATAGCCCACCCATTTTTATGGTGTTTTTCCGTTGGGGGGTTTTCGTACCCCGACCGTCGGGAGCTTGTTTTGGAGCGCGGTTGTGCCCGTGGCCGATTTTTTGTACACGGAGGCCCCTCGTAAGGTCTCGCTCGATTTCGAGTCTGGGGGACAAATGTCGTCAGCCCCCCCAAGGCTATGGCCCACCCATTTTTGTGGCATTTTTCCGCTGGGTTGGCGCCCCGACCTTCGGGTGCTAGTTATGGGGTGTGGCTATGTCTATGGCCTATTTTTAGCACACGGAGGCCCTCACAAAGTCTCGTTACATTCCGAGTCCGGCGGACAAACTTTGGCAGCCCCACCTCCAAAGGACATAGCCCACCCATTTTTGTTGCCTTTTTCCTCTGGGGGGTTTCGGCTCCCTGACCTTCGGGCGCTCATTCTGGGGCCCGGCTGTGCCCGTGGGCTTTTTTTAGCACATGGAAGACCCTCATAAAGTCTCACCCCATTCCAAGCCCGTTGGACGAACTTTGGGAGCCCCAGCCCCTAAGGCTATAGCCCACCCATTTTTGTGGCATTTTTCCATTGGGGGGTTTTCACACCCTGACCGTCGGGAGCTTGTTTTGGAGTGCAGCTGTGCCCATGGCCGATTTTTGGTACACGGAGGCCCCTCACAAGGTCTCACCCAATTCTGAGTCTGGGGGACGAATGTCGTCACCCCCCCAGGGCTATAGCCCACCCATTTTTGTGGCATTTTTCCGCTGGGGAGTTTTCGCATCCCGACTGTCAGGAGCATGTTTTGGAGCGCGGCTGTGCCCGTGGCCGATTTTTGGTACATGAAGGCCCCTCGCAAGGTCTCGCCCGATTCCGAGTCTGGAGGACGAATGTCGTCACCCCCCCAAGGCTATAGCCCACCCATTTTTGCACCCCGACTGTCGGGAGCTTGTTTTGGAGCACGGCTGTGCCCGTGGCTGATTTTTGTACACGGAGGCCCCTCGCAAGGTCTCGCCCGATTCCGAGTCTGGGGGATGAATGTCGTCAGCCCCCCCCAAGGCTATAGCCCACCCATTTTTGTGGCATTTTTCCGCTGGGGGGTTTTGGTGCCCCGACCTTCGGGTGCTGGTTATGGGGTGCGGCTGTGTTCGTGGCCTATTTTTTGCACATGGAGGCCCTCACAAAGTCTCGCTACATTCCGAGTCCGCCAGACGAACTTCGGCAGCCCCACCCTCGAAGGTTATTGCCCACCCATTTTTTTGGCCAATTCCCGCTGGGGGATTTGGTGCCCCGATGTTCGGTTCCTCGTTTTTGGGTGTAGCTATGCCCGCGGCCTATTTTTTGCACATGGAGGGGCCTCGCAAATTCTCGGCCCATTCCGATTCCGGCGGACGAACTTCCCCAGCCCAACCCCCAGGCTAAAGCCCACTCGTTTTTTTGTCCTTTTTTCGCTGTGGGGTTTTCTCGCCCCAACCATCGGGCACCCGTTTTTGGGTGTGGCAGTGCCTGCAGTCTATTTTTGGCACACTAAGGGGCCTCGTAAAGTCTCCCCCTACTCTAGTGGGTTTTGGCGCTCCGACCTTCAGGGTCATGTTTTTGGGTGCGGCTGTGTCCACGGTCTATTTTTAGCACACGGAGGGGCCTCGCCAGGTCTCGCCCCATTCCACGTCCGGCAGACGAACTTCCTAGCCCCACCCCCCAAGGCTATAGGCCACCCGTGTTTTTACACTTTTTCTGCTAGGGAGGTTTGGCGTCCTGACCTTCGGGCGCACATTTCTTAGCGCGGCTGTGCCCAAAGCATATTTTTGTCACACAGAGGGGCCTCCCAAAGTCTCGGCCCATTCCAACTCTGGAGGACAAACTTTGCCCGCCCCACCCACCAAGGCTATAGCCCACCCGTATTTTTGGCCTTTTTCCGCTGGTGGGTTTTGGCGCTCCAACCTTCGGGATGTTTTTTTTTGGGCGCGGCTGTGTCCACGGCTTATTTTTGGCACACGGAGTAGCCTCGCAAAGTCTAGCCACATTTAGAGCTAGGCGGACGAATTTCGCCAGCCCCACCCCCCAAGCCTGTAGCTCACTCTTTTTTTATCCTTTTTCCGTGGGGGGTTTTGGCGCCCCAGCCTTCGGGCGCTCGTTTTGGGGCGCGGCTGTGCCCGCGGCCAATTTTTGGCACACGGAGGGGCCTCGCAAAGTCTTGTCCCATTCCGAGTCCGGCGGACGAAGTTGGCCAGCCCCACACCCCAAGGTTATAGCCCACCCAATTTTTGGGCATTTTTCCGCAGGACGAACTTGGCGCCCCAGGCTTCGGGCGCTCGTTTTGGGGCGCAGCTGTGCCCGCGGCCTATTTTTGGCACACGGAGGGGCGTCGCAAAGTCTCGTCCCATTCCGAGTCCGGCGGACGAAGTTGGCCAGCCCCACACCCCAAGGCTATAGCCCACCCAATTTTTGGGCATTTTTCCGCAGGATGAACTTGGCACCCCAGGCTTCGGGCGCTCGTTTTGGGGCGCGGCTGTGCCCGCGGCCTATTTTTGGCACACGGAGGGGCCTCGCCAAGTCTCGCCCCATTCCGAGTCCAGCGGACGAAGTTGGCCAGCCCCACACCCCAAGGCTACAGCCCACCCAATTTTTGGGCAGTTTTCCGCAGGACGAACATGGCGCCCCAGCCTTCGGGCGCTCGTTTTGGGGCGCGGCTGTGCCCGCGGCCTATTTTTGGCACACGAAGGGGCCTCGCAAAGTCTCGCCCCATTCCGAGTCTGGCGGACGAAGTGGGCCAGTCCCACACCCCAAGGCTATAGCCCACCCAATTTTTGGGCATTTTTCCGCAGGACGAACTTGGCGCCCCAGCCTTCAAGCGCTCGTTTTGGGGCGCGGCTGTGCCCCCGGCCTATTTTTGGCACACGGAGGGGCCTCGCCAAGTCTCGCCCCAGTCCGAGTCCGGCGGACGAAGTGGGCCAGCCCCAAACCCCAAGGCTATAGCCCACCCAATTTTTGGGCAGTTTTCCGCAGGACGAACTTGGCTACCCAGCCTTCGGGCGCTCGTTTTGGGGCGAGGCTGTGCCCACGGCCTATTTGTGGCACACGGAGGGGCCTCGCAAATTCTCGCCCCATTCCGAGTCCGGCGGACGAAGTTGGCCAGCCCCACACCCCAAGGCTATAGCCCACCCAATTTTTGGGCATTTTTCCGCAGGACGAACTTGGCGCCCCAGCCTTCGGGCGCTCGTTTTGGGGAGCGGCTGTACCCGCGGCCTATTTTTGGCACACGGAGGGGCCTCGCAAAGTCTCGCCCCAATCCGAGTCCGGCGGATGAAGTTGGCCAGCCCCACACCCCAAGGCTACAGCCCACCCAATTTTTGGGCATTTTTCCACAGGACGAACCTGGTTTCCCAGCCTTCGGGCGCTCGTTTTGGGACGCGGCTGAGCCCGCGGCCTATTTTTGGCACACGGAGGGGCCTCGCAAAGTCTCGCCCCATTCCGAGTCCGGCGGACGAAGTTGGCCCGCCCCACACCCCAAGGCTATAGCCCACCATATTTTTGGGCAGTTTTCCGCAGTACGAACTTGGCGCCCCAGCCTTCGGGCGCTCGTTTTGGGGCGCGTCTGTGCCCGCGGCCTATTTTTGGCACACGGAGGGGCCTCAAGGAGTCTCGCCCCATTCCGAGTCTGGCGGACGAAGTTGGCCCACCCCACACCCCAAGGCTATAGCCCACCCAATTTTTGGGCATTTTTCCGCAGGACGAACTTGGCGCCCTAGGCTTCGGGCGCTCGTTTTGGGGCGCGGCTGTGCCCTAGGCCTATTTTTGGCACACGGAGGGGCCTCGCAAAGTCTTGCCCCATTCCGAGTCCGGCGGACGAAGTAGGCCAGCCCCACACCCCAAGGCTGTAGCCCACCCAATTTTTGGGCATTTTTCCGCAGGACGAACCTGGTTTCCCAGCCTTCGGGCGCTCGTTTTGGGGCGCGGCTGTGCCCGCGGCCTATTTTTGGCACAGGGAGGGGCCTCGCAAAGTCTCGCCCCATTCCCAGTCCGGCGGGCGAAGTTGGCCAGCCCAACACCCCAAGGCTATAGCCCAACCAATTTTTGGGCATTTTTCCGCTGGACGAACATTGCGCCCCAGCCTTCGGGCGCTCGTTTTGGGGCGCGGCTGTGCCTGCGGCCTATTTTTGGCAAAAGGAGGGGCCTCGCAAAGTCTTGCCCCATTCCGAGTCCGGCGGACGAAGTTGGCCAGCCCCACACCCCAAGGCTATAGCCCACCCAATTTTTGGGCAGTTTTCCGCAGGACGAACTTGGTACCCCAGCCTTCGAGCCGTCGTTTTGGGGCGCGGCTGGGCCCGCGGCCTATTTTTGGCACACAGAGGGGCCTCGCAAAGTCTCGCACCATTCTGAGTCCGGCGCAAAAAGTTGGCCAGCCCCACACCCCAAGTCTATAGCCCACCCAATTTTTGGGCATTTTTCCGCAGGACGAACTTGACGCCCCAGGCTTCAGGCGCTTGTTTTGGGGCGCGGCTGTGCCCCCGGCCTATTTTTGGCACACGGAGGGGCCTCGCAATGTCTCGCCCCATTCCGAGTCCGGCGGACGTAGTTGGCCAGCCCCACACCCCAAGGCTACAGCCCACCCAATTTTTGGGCAGTTTTCCGCCGGACGGACTTGGCGCCCCAGCCTTCGGGCGCTCGTTTTGGGGCGCCACTGTGCCCGCGGCCTATTTTTGGCACACGGAGGGGCCTCGCCAAGTCTCGCCCCATTCCGAGTCCGGCTGACGAAGTTGGCCAGCCCCACACCCCAAGGCTATAGCCCACCCAATTTTTGGGCAGTTTTCCGCAGGACGAACTTGGCGCCCCAGCCTTCGGGCGCTCGTTTTGGGGCGCGGCTGTGCCCCCGGCTTGTTTTTGGCACACGGAGGGGCCTCGCCAAGTCTTGCCCAATTCCGAGTCCAGCGGACAAAATTTGCCAGCCCCACACCCCAAGGATATAGCCCACCCAATTTTTGGGCAGTTTTCCGCAGGACGAACTTGGCACCCCAGCCTTCGAGCCGTCGTTTTGGGGCGCGGCTGGGCCCGCGGCCTATTTTTGGCACACAGAGGGGCCTCGCAAAGTCTCGTACCATTCTGAGTCCGGCGCACAAAGTTGGCCAGCCCCACACCCCAAGTCTATAGCCCACCCAATTTTTGGGCATTTTTCCGCAGGACGAACTTGGCGCCCCAGCGTTCGGGCGCTCATTTTGGGACGCGGCTGTGGCCGCGGTGTATTTTTGGCACACGGAGGGGCCTCGAAAAGTCTCGCCCTAGTCCGAGTCCGGCGGACGAAGTTGGCCAGCCCCACACCCCAAGTCTATAGCCCACCCAATTTTTGGGCATTTTTCCGCAGGACGAACTTGGCACCCCAGCCTTCGAGACCTCGTTTTGGGGCGCGGCTGGGCCCGCGGCCTATTTTTGGCACACAGAGGGGCCTCGCAAAGTCTCGCACCATTCTGAGTCCGGCGCACAAAGTTGGCCAGCCCCACACCCCAAGGCTATAGCCCACCAAATTTTTGGGCATTTTTCCGCAGGACGAACTTGACGCCCCAGGCTTCAGGCGCTCGTTTTGGGGCGCGGCTGTGCCCCCGGCCTATTTTTGGCACACGGAGGGGCCTCGCAATGTCTCGCCCCATTCCGAGTCCGGCGGACGAAGTTGGCCAGCCCCACACCCCAAGGCTACAGCCCACCCAATTTTTGGGCAGTTTTCCGCCGGACGAACTTTGCGCCCCAGCCTTCGGGCGCTCGTTTTGGGGCGCCGCTGTGCCCGCGGCCTATTTTTGGCACACGGAGGGGCCTCGCCAAGTCTCGCCCCATTCCGAGTCCGGGTGACGAAGTTGGCCAGCCCCACACCCCAAGGCTATAGCCCACCCAATTTTTGGGCAGTTTTCCGCAGGACGAACTTGGCGCCCCAGCCTTCGGGCGCTCGTTTTGGGGCGCGGCTGTGCCCCCGGCTTGTTTTTGGCACACGGAGGGGCCTCGCCAAGTCTTACCCCATTCCGTGTCCGGCAGACGAAGTTGGCCAGCCCCACACCCCAAGGCTATAGCCCGCCCAATTTTTGGGCATTTTTCCGCAGGACGAACTTGGCGCCCCAGCCTTCGGCGCTCGTTTTGGGGCACGGCGCGGCCTATTTTTGGCACACGGAGGGGCCTCGCAAAGTCTCGCCCCATTCCGAGTCGTTCGGACGAAGTTGGCCAGCCGCACACCCCGAGGCTATAGCCCACCCAATTTTTAGGCATGTTTCCGCAGGACGAACTTGGCGCCATAGCCTTCGGGCGCTCGTTTTGGGGCACGGCGCGGCCTATTTTTGGCACATGGAGGGGCCTCGCAAAGTCTCGCCCCATTCTGAGTCCGGCGGACGAAGTTGGCCAGCCCCACACCCGAAGGCTATGGCCCACCCAATTTTTGGGCATTTTTCCGCAGGACGAACTTGGCGTCCCAGCGTTCGGGCGCTCATTTTGGGGCGCGGCTGTGCCCGCGGTGTATTTTTGGCACACGGAGGGGCCTCACAAAGTCTAGCCCCATTCCGAGTCCGGCGGACGAAGTTGGCCAGCCCCGCACCCCAAGGTTATAGCCCACCCAATTTTTGGGCATTGTTCCGCAGAAAGAACTTGGCGCCCCAGGCTTCGGGCCCGCGTTTTGGGGCGCGGCTGTGCCCGCGGCCTATTTTTGGAACACGGAGGGGCCTCGCCAAGACTCGCCCCATTCCGAGTCCGGCAAACGAAGTTGGCCAGCCCCACACCCCAAGGCTATAGCCCACCAAATTTTTCGGCAGTTTTCCGCAGGACGAACTTGGCGCCCCAGTTTTCGGGCGCTCGTTTTGGGGCGCGTCTGTGCCCGTGGCCTATTTTTGGCATGCGGAGGGGTCTCGCAAAGTCTCACCCCATTCTGAGTCCGGCGGACGAAGTTGGCCAGCCCCACACACCAAGGGTATCGCCCACCCAATATTTGGGCAGTTTTCCGCAGGACGAACTTGGCGCCCAGCCTTCGGGCGCTCGTTTTGGGGCGCGGCTGTGCCCGCGGCCTATTTTTGGAACACGGAGGGGCCTCGCCAAGACTCGCCCCATTCCGAGTCCGGCAAACGAAGTTGGCCAGCCCCACACCCCAAGGCTATAGCCCACCAAATTTTTCGGCAGTTTTCCGCAGGACGAACTTGGCGCCCCAGGCTTCGGGCGCTCGTTTTGGGGCGCGTCTGTGCCCGTGGCCTATTTTTGGCATGCGGAGGGGTCTCGCGAAGTCTCACCCCATTCTGAGTCCGGCGGACGAAGTTGGCCTGCCCCACACACCAAGGCTATAGCCCACCCAATTTTTGGGCATTTTTCCGCAGGACGAACTTGGCGCCCCAGCGTTCGGGCGCTCGTTTTGGGGCGCGGCTGTGCCCGCGGCCTATTTTTGGCACCCGGAGGGGCTCGCCAAGTCTTGCCCCATTCCAAGTCCGGCGGACGAAATTGGCTAGCCCCACACCCCAAGGATATAGCCCACCCAATTTTTGGGCATTTTTCCGCAGGACGAACTTGGCGCCCCAGCGTTCGGGCGCTCATTTTGGGGCGCGGCTGTGCCCGCGGCCTATTTTTGGCACACGGAGGGGTCTCGCCAAGTCTCGCTCCATTCCGAATCCGGCGGACGATGTTGGCCAGCCCCACACCCCAAGGCTATAGGCCACCCAATTTTTGGGCTGTTTTCCGCAGGACGAACTTGGCGCCGCAGGCTTCGGGTGCTCGTTTTGGGGAGCGGCTGTGCCCGCGGCCTATTTTTGGCACATGGAGGGGCCTCGAAAAGTCCCCCCCCATTCTGAGTCCGGCGGACGAAGTTGGCCAGCCCCACACCCCAAGGCTATAGCCCCCCCATTTTTTGGGCAGTTTTCCGCAGGACGAACTTGGCGCCCCAGCCTTCGGGCGCTCGTTTTGGGGCGCGGCGCGGCCTATTTTTGGCACGCGGAAGGCCCTCGCAAAGTCTCGCCCCATTCCGAGTCCGGCGTACGAAGTTGGCCAGCCCCACACCCCAAGGCAATAAACCCACCCAATTTTTGGGCATTTTTCTGCTGGACGAACTCTGCACCCTAGCCTTCGGGCGCTCGTTTTGGGGCGCGGCTGTGCCCGCGGCCTATTTTTGGCACACGGAGGGGCCTCGCAAAGTCTCGCCCCATTCCGAGTCCGGCGGGCGAAGTTAGCCAGCCCCACACCCCAAGGCTATAGCCCACCCAAATTTTGGGCAGTTTTCCGCCGGACGAGCTTGGCACCACAGCCTTCGGGCACTCGTTTTGGGGCGCGGCTGTGCCCGCTGCCTATTTTTGGCACACGGAGGGGCCTTGCAAAGGCTCGCCCCATTCCGAGTCTGGCGGACGAAGTGGGCCAGCCCCACACCCCAAGGCTATAGCCCACCCAATTTTTGGGCATTTTTCCGCAGGACGAACTTGGCGCCCCAGCCTTTGGGTGCTCGTTTTGGGGTGCAGCTGTGCCCGCGGCCTATTTTTGGCACACGGAGCGGCCTCGCAAAATCTCGCCCGATTCCGAGTCCGGCGGACGAAGCTGGCCAGCCCCACACCCCAAGGCTATAGCCCACCCAATTTTTGGGCATTTTTCCGCACGACAAACTTGGTGCCCCGGGCTTCGGGCGCTCGTTTTGGGGCGCGGCTGTGCCCGCGGACTATTTTTGGCACGCGGAGGGGCCTCGCAAAGTCTCGCCCCATTCCGAGTCCGGCGTACGAAGTTGGCCAGCCCCAAGGCTATAAACCCACCCAATTTTTGGGCATTTTTCCACAGGACGAACATGGCGCACCAGCCTTCGGGTGCTCGTTTTGGGGTGTAGCTGTGCCCGCGGCCTATTTTTGGCACACGGAGCGGCCTCGCAAAATCTCGCCCCATTCCGAGTCCGGCGGACGAAGTGGGGCAGCCCCACACCCCAAGATTATAGCCCACCCAATTTTTGGGCATTTTTCCGTAGGACGAACTTGGCGCCCCAGCCTACGGGTGCTCGTTTTGAAGCGCGGCTGTGCCCGCGGCCTATTTTTGGTACACGGAGGGGCCTTGCAAAGGCTCGCCCCATTCCGAGTCCGGCGGACGAAGTTGGCCAGCCCCACACCCCAAGGCTATAGCCCACCCAATTTTTGGGCATTTTTCCGCAGGACGAACTTGGCGCCCCGGGCTTCGGGCGCTCCTTTTGGGGCGCGGCTGTGCCCGCGGCCTATTTTTGGCGCACGGAGGGGCCTCGCAAAGTCTCGCCGCATTCCCAGTCCGGCGAACGAAGTGGGCCAGCCCCACACCCCAAGGCTATAGCCCACCTAATTTTTGGGAATTTTTCCGCAGGACGAACTAGGCGCCCCAGCCTTCTGGCGCTCGTTTTGGGGCGCACTGTGCCCGCGGCCTATTTTTGGCACACGGAGGGGCCTCGCAAAGTCTCGCCCCATTCCGAGTCCGGCGGACGAAGTTGGCTAGCCCCACACCCCAAGGCTACAGCCCACCCAATTTTTGGGCAGTTTTCCACCGGACGAACTTGGCGCCCCAGCCTTCGGGCACTCGTTTTGGGGCGCCGCTGTGCCCGCGGCCTATTTTTGGCACACGGAGGGGCCTCGCCAAGTCTCGCCCCATTCCGAGTCCGGCTGACGAAGTTGGCCAGCCCCACACCCCAACGCTATAGCCCACCCAATTTTTGGGCAGTTTTCCGCAGGACGAACTTGGCGCCCCAGCCTTCGGATGCTCGTTTTGGGGCAGGGCTGTGCCCGCGGCCTATTTTTGGCACACGGAGGTTCCTCACAAAGTCTCGCCCCATTCCGAGTCCGGCGGACGAAGTTGGCCAGCCCCACAACCCAAGGCTATAGCCCACCCAATTTTTGCGCATTCTTCCGCTGGACGAACTTGGCGCCCCAGCCTTCGGGCGCCCGTTTTGGGGCGCGGCTGTGCCCGCGGCCTATTTTCGGCACACGGAGGGGCCTCGTAAGGTCTCGCCCCATTCCGAGTCCGGCGGACGAAGTTGGCCAGCCCCACACCCCAAGGCTATAGCCCACCCAATTTTTGGGCTGTTTTCAGCAGGACAAACTTGCCGCCCCAGGCTTCGGGCACTCGTTTTGGGGCGCGGCCTATTTTTGGCACACGGAGGGGCCTCGCAAAGTCTCGCCACATTCCGAGTCCGGCGGACGACGTTGGCCAGCGCCACACCCCAAGGCTATAGCCCACCCAATTTTTGGGGTGTTATCCGCAGGACGAATTTGGCGCCACAGCCTTCGGGCGCTCGTTTTGGGGCGCGGCTGTGACCGCGGCCTATTTATGGCACACGGAGGGGCCTCGCAATGTCTCGCCCCATTCCGAGTCCGGCGGACGAAGTTCGCCAGCCCCACACCCCAAGGCATTAGCCCACCCAATTTTTGGGCATTTTTCCGCAGGACGAACTTGGTGCCCCGGGCTTCGGTCGCTCGTTTTGGGGCGCGGCTGTGCCCACTGCCTATTTTTGGCACACGGAGGGGCCTCGCAAAGTCTCGCCCCATTGCGAGTCCGGCGGACGAAGTCTGCCGGCCCCACACCCCAAGGCTATAGCCCACCCAATTTTTGGGCATTTTTCCGCAGGACGAACTTGGCGCCCCGGGCTTCGGGCGCTCCTTTTGGGGCGCGGCTGTGCCCGCGGCCTATTTTTGGCGCACGGAGGGGCCTCGCAAAGTCTCGCCGCATTCCCAGTCCGGCGAACGAAGTGGGCCAGCCCCACACCCCAAGGCTATAGCCCACCTAATTTTTGGGAATTTTTCCGCAGGACGAACTAGGCGCCCCAGCCTTCTGGCGCTCGTTTTGGGGCGCACTGTGCCCGCGGCCTATTTTTGGCACACGGAGGGGCCTTGCAAAGTCTCGCCCCATTCCGAGTCCGGCGGGCGAAGTTAGCCAGCCCCACACCCCAAGGCTATAGCCCACCCAAATTTTGGGCAGTTTTCCGCCGGACGAGCTTGGCACCACAGCCTTCGGGCACTCGTTTTGGGGCGCGGCTGTGCCCGCGGCCTATTTTTGGAACACGGAGGGGCCTCGCCAAGACTCGCCCCATTCCGAGTCCGGCAAACGAAGTTGGCCAGCCCCACACCCCAAGGCTATAGCCCACCAAATTTTTCGGCAGTTTTCCGCAGGACGAACTTGGCGCCCCAGTTTTCGGGCGCTCGTTTTGGGGCGCGTCTGTGCCCGTGGCCTATTTTTGGCATGCGGAGGGGTCTCGCAAAGGCTCACCCCATTCTGAGTCCGGCGGACGAAGTTGGCCAGCCCCACACACCAAGGGTATCGCCCACCCAATATTTGGGCAGTTTTCCGCAGGACGAACTTGGCGCCCAGCCTTCGGGCGCTCGTTTTGGGGCGCGGCTGTGCCCGCGGCCTATTTTTGGAACACGGAGGGGCCTCGCCAAGACTCGCCCCATTCCGAGTCCGGCAAACGAAGTTGGCCAGCCCCACACCCCAAGGCTATAGCCCACCAAATTTTTCGGCAGTTTTCCGCAGGACGAACTTGGCGCCCCAGGCTTCGGGCGCTCGTTTTGGGGCGCGTCTGTGCCCGTGGCCTATTTTTGGCATGCGGAGGGGTCTCGCGAAGTCTCACCCCATTCTGAGTCCGGCGGACGAAGTTGGCCTGCCCCACACACCAAGGCTATAGCCCACCCAATTTTTGGGCATTTTTCCGCAGGACGAACTTGGCGCCCCAGCGTTCGGGCGCTCGTTTTGGGGCGCGGCTGTGCCCGCGGCCTATTTTTGGCACCCGGAGGGGCTCGCCAAGTCTTGCCCCATTCCAAGTCCGGCGGACGAAATTGGCTAGCCCCACACCCCAAGGATATAGCCCACCCAATTTTTGGGCATTTTTCCGCAGGACGAACTTGGCGCCCCAGCGTTCGGGCGCTCATTTTGGGGCGCGGCTGTGCCCGCGGCCTATTTTTGGCACACGGAGGGGTCTCGCCAAGTCTCGCTCCATTCCGAATCCGGCGGACGATGTTGGCCAGCCCCACACCCCAAGGCTATAGGCCACCCAATTTTTGGGCTGTTTTCCGCAGGACGAACTTGGCGCCGCAGGCTTCGGGTGCTCGTTTTGGGGCGCGGCTGTGCCCGCGGCCTATTTTTGGCACATGGAGGGGCCTCGAAAAGTCCCCCCCCATTCTGAGTCCGGCGGACGAAGTTGGCCAGCCCCACACCCCAAGGCTATAGCCCCCCCATTTTTTGGGCAGTTTTCCGCAGGACGAACTTGGCGCCCCAGCCTTCGGGCGCTCGTTTTGGGGCGCGGCGCGGCCTATTTTTGGCACGCGGAGGGCCCTCGCAAAGTCTCGCCCCATTCCGAGTCCGGCGTACGAAGTTGGCCAGCCCCACACCCCAAGGCAATAAACCCACCCAATTTTTGGGCATTTTTCTGCTGGACGAACTCTGCACCCTAGCCTTCGGGCGCTCGTTTTGGGGCGCGGCTGTGGCCGCGGCCTGATTTTGGCAAACAGAGGGGCCTCACAAAGACTCGCCACATTCCGAGTCCGACGGACGAAGTTGGCCCACCCGACACCCCAAGGCTGTAGCCCACCCTTTTTTTGGGCATTTTTCCGCTGGACGAACTGGGTGCCCCAGTCTTCGGGCGCTCGGTTTTGGGCGCGGCCGTCCCCGCGGCCTGATTTTGGCACACGGACGGCATCCGCAAAGAGTTGCCACATTCCGAGTCCGACGGACGAAGTTGGCCGACCCGACACCCCAAGGCTCTAGCCCACCCTTTTTTTGGGCATTTTTCCGCCGGACGAACTTGGCGCCCCAGGCTTCGGTGGCTCGTTTTGGGGCGCGGCTGTGCCCGCGGCCTGATTTTGGCACACGGAGGGGCCTCGCAAAGTCTCGCCCCATTCCGAGTCCGGCGGAAGAAGTTGGCCCACCCCACAACCGAAGGCTATAGCCCACCCAATTTTGGGGCATTTTTCCGCAGGACGAACTTGGCGCGCCAGCCTTCGGGGACTCATTTAAGGGCGCGGCTGTGCCCGCGGCCTGATTTTGGCACACGGATGGGCCTCGCAAAGACTCGCCACATTTCGAGTCCGACGGACGAAGTTGGCCCACCCGACACCCCAAGGCTATAGCAACCCTCTTTTCGGGCATTTTTCCGCAGGACGAACTTGGCGCCCCAGCCTTCGGGGGCTCGTTTGGGGGCGCGGCTGTGCCCGCGGCCTGATTTTGGCACGCGGAGGGGCCTCGCAAAGTCTCGCCCCATTCCGAGTCCGGCGGACGAAGTGGGCCGACCCCACACCCCAAAGCTATAGCCCACCCAATTTGGGGGCATTTTTCCGCTGGACGAACGGGGTGCCCCAGCCTTCGGGCGCTCGGTTTTGGGCGCGGCCGTCCCCGCGGCCTGATTTTGGCACACGGACGGCATCCGCAAAGAGTTGCCACATTCCTAGTCCGACGGACGAAGTTGGCCGACCCGACACCCCAAGGCTCTAGCCCACCCTTTTTTTGGGCATTTTTCCGCCGGACGAACTTGGTGCCCCAGGCTTCGGTGGCTCGTTTTGGGGCGCGGCTGTGCCCGCGGCCTGATTTTGGCACACGGAGGGGCCTCGCAAAGTCTCTCCCCATTCCGAGTCCGGCGGACGAAGTGGGCCGACCCCACACCCCAAAGCTATAGCCCACCCAATTTGGGGGCATTTTTCCGCTGGACGAACGGGGTGCCCCAGCCTTCGGGCGCTCGGTTTTGGGTGCGGCCGTCCCCGCGGCCTGATTTTGGCACACGGACGGCATCCGCAAAGAGTTGCCACATTCCGAGTCCGACGGACGAAGTTGGCCGACCCGACACCCCAAGGCTCTAGCCCACCCTTTTTTTGGGCATTTTTCCGCCGGACGAACTTGGTGCCCCAGGCTTCGGTGGCTCGTTTTGGGGCGCGGCTGTGCCCACGGCCTGATTTTGGCACACGGAGGGGCCTCGCAAAGTCTCGCCCCATTCCGAGTCCGGCGGAAGAAGTTGGCCCACCCCACAACCGAAGGCTATAGCCCACCCAATTTTGGGGCATTTTTCCGCAGGACGAACTTGGCGCGCTAGCCTTCGGGGGCTCATTTAAGGGCGCGGCTGTGCCCGCGGCCTGATTTTGGCACACGGAGGGGCCTCGCAAAGACTCGCCACATTTCGAGTCCGACGGACGAAGTTGGCCCACCCGACACCCCAAGGCTATAGCCCACCCTCTTTTCGGGCGTTTTTCCGCGGGACGAACTTGGCGCCCCAGCCTTCAGGGGCTCGTTTGGGGGCGCGGCTGTGCCCGCGGCCTGATTTTGGCACGCGGAGGGGCCTCGCAAAGTCTCGCCCCATTCCGAGTCCGGCGGACGAAGTGGGCCGACCCCACACCCCAAAGCTATAGCCCACCCAATTTGGGGGCATTTTTCCGCTGGACGAACTGGGTGCCCCAGCCTTCGGTCGCTCGGTTTTGGGCGCGGCCGTCCCCGCGGCCTGATTTTGGCACACGGACGGCATCCGCAAAGAGTTGCCACATTCCGAGTCCGACGGACGAAGTTGGCCGACCCGACACCCCAAGGCTCTAGCCCACCCTTTTTTTGGGCATTTTTCCGCCGGACGAACTTGGCGCCCCAGGCTTCGGTGGCTCGTTTTGGGGCGCGGCTGTGCCCGCGGCCTGATTTTGGCACACGGAGGGGCCTCGCAAAGTCTCGCCCCATTCCGAGTCCGGCGGAAGAAGTTGGCCCACCCCACAACCGAAGGCTATAGCCCACCCAATTTTGGGGCATTTTTCCGCAGGACGAACTTGGCGCGCCAGCCTTCGGGGACTCATTTAAGGGCGCGGCTGTGCCCGCGGCCTGATTTTGGCACACGGATGGGCCTCGCAAAGACTCGCCACATTTCGAGTCCGACGGACGAAGTTGGCCCACCCGACACCCCAAGGCTATAGCAACCCTCTGTTCGGGCATTTTTCCGCAGGACGAACTTGGCGCCCCAGCCTTCGGGGGCTCGTTTGGGGGCGCGGCTGTGCCCGCGGCCTGATTTTGGCACGCGGAGGGGCCTCGCAAAGTCTCGCCCCATTCCGAGTCCGGCGGACGAAGTGGGCCGACCCCACACCCCAAAGCTATAGCCCACCCAATTTGGGGGCATTTTTCCGCTGGACGAACGGGGTGCCCCAGCCTTCGGGCGCTCGGTTTTGGGCGCGGCCGTCCCCGCGGCCTGATTTTGGCACACGGACGGCATCCGCAAAGAGTTGCCACATTCCTAGTCCGACGGACGAAGTTGGCCGACCCGACACCCCAAGGCTCTAGCCCACCCTTTTTTTGGGCATTTTTCCGCCGGACGAACTTGGTGCCCCAGGCTTCGGTGGCTCGTTTTGGGGCGCGGCTGTGCCCGCGGCCTGATTTTGGCACACGGAGGGGCCTCGCAAAGTCTCTCCCCATTCCGAGTCCGGCGGACGAAGTGGGCCGACCCCACACCCCAAAGCTATAGCCCACCCAATTTGGGGGCATTTTTCCGCTGGACGAACGGGGTGCCCCAGCCTTCGGGCGCTCGGTTTTGGGTGCGGCCGTCCCCGCGGCCTGATTTTCGCACACGGACGGCATCCGCAAAGAGTTGCCACATTCCGAGTCCGACGGACGAAGTTGGCCGACCCGACACCCCAAGGCTCTAGCCCACCCTTTTTTTGGGCATTTTTCCGCCGGACGAACTTGGTGCCCCAGGCTTCGGTGGCTCGTTTTGGGGCGCGGCTGTGCCCACGGCCTGATTTTGGCACACGGAGGGGCCTCGCAAAGTCTCGCCCCATTCCGAGTCCGGCGGAAGAAGTTGGCCCACCCCACAACCGAAGGCTATAGCCCACCCAATTTTGGGGCATTTTTCCGCAGGACGAACTTGGCGCGCTAGCCTTCGGGGGCTCATTTAAGGGCGCGGCTGTGCCCGCGGCCTGATTTTGGCACACGGAGGGGCCTCGCAAAGACTCGCCACATTTCGAGTCCGACGGACGAAGTTGGCCCACCCGACACCCCAAGGCTATAGCCCACCCTCTTTTCGGGCGTTTTTCCGCGGGACGAACTTGGCGCCCCAGCCTTCAGGGGCTCGTTTGGGGGCGCGGCTGTGCCCGCGGCCTGATTTTGGCACGCGGAGGGGCCTCGCAAAGTCTCGCCCCATTCCGAGTCCGGCGGACGAAGTGGGCCGACCCCACACCCCAAAGCTATAGCCCACCCAATTTGGGGGCATTTTTCCGCTGGACGAACTGGGTGCCCCAGCCTTCGGGCGCTCGGTTTTGGGCGCGGCCGTCCCCGCGGCCTGATTTTGGCACACGGACGGCATCCGCAAAGAGTTGCCACATTCCGAGTCCGACGGACGAAGTTGGCCGACCCGACACCCCAAGGCTCTAGCCCACCCTTTTTTTGGGCATTTTTCCGCCGGACGAACTTGGCGCCCCAGGCTTCGGTGGCTCGTTTTGGGGCGCGGCTGTGCCCGCGGCCTGATTTTGGCACACGGAGGGGCCTCGCAAAGTCTCGCCCCATTCCGAGTCCGGCGGAAGAAGTTGGCCCACCCCACAACCGAAGGCTATAGCCCACCCAATTTTGGGGCATTTTTCCGCAGGACGAACTTGGCGCGCCAGCCTTCGGGGACTCATTTAAGGGCGCGGCTGTGCCCGCGGCCTGATTTTGGCACACGGATGGGCCTCGCAAAGACTCGCCACATTTCGAGTCCGACGGACGAAGTTGGCCCACCCGACACCCCAAGGCTATAGCAACCCTCTTTTCGGGCATTTTTCCGCAGGACGAACTTGGCGCCCCAGCCTTCGGGGGCTCGTTTGGGGGCGCGGCTGTGCCCGCGGCCTGATTTTGGCACGCGGAGGGGCCTCGCAAAGTCTCGCCCCATTCCGAGTCCGGCGGACGAAGTGGGCCGACCCCACACCCGAAGCTATAGCCCACCCAATTTGGGGGCATTTTTCCGCTGGACGAACGGGGTGCCCCAGCCTTCGGGCGCTCGGTTTTGGGCGCGGCCGTCCCCGCGTCCTGATTTTGGCACACGGACGGCATCCGCAAAGAGTTGCCACATTCCGAGTCCGACGGACGAAGTTGGCCGACCCGACACCCCAAGGCTCTAGCCCACCCTTTTTTTGGGCATTTTTCCGCCGGACGAACTTGGTGCCCCAGGCTTCGGTGGCTCGTTTTGGGGCGCGGCTGTGCCCGCGGCCTGATTTTGGCACACGGAGGGGCCTCGCAAAGTCTCTCCCCATTCCGAGTCCGGCGGACGAAGTGGGCCGACCCCACACCCCAAAGCTATAGCCCACCCAATTTGGGGGCATTTTTCCGCTGGACGAACGGGGTGCCCCAGCCTTCGGGCGCTCGGTTTTGGGTGCGGCCGTCCCCGCGGCCTGATTTTCGCACACGGACGGCATCCGCAAAGAGTTGCCACATTCCGAGTCCGACGGACGAAGTTGGCCGACCCGACACCCCAAGGCTCTAGCCCACCCTTTTTTTGGGCATTTTTCCGCCGGACGAACTTGGTGCCCCAGGCTTCGGTGGCTCGTTTTGGGGCGCGGCTGTGCCCACGGCCTGATTTTGGCACACGGAGGGGCCTCGCAAAGTCTCGCCCCATTCCGAGTCCGGCGGAAGAAGTTGGCCCACCCCACAACCGAAGGCTATAGCCCACCCAATTTTGGGGCATTTTTCCGCAGGACGAACTTGGCGCGCTAGCCTTCGGGGGCTCATTTAAGGGCGCGGCTGTGCCCGCGGCCTGATTTTGGCACACGGAGGGGCCTCGCAAAGACTCGGCACATTTCGAGTCCGACGGACGAAGTTGGCCCACCCGACACCCCAAGGCTATAGCCCACCCTCTTTTCGGGCGTTTTTCCGCGGGACGAACTTGGCGCCCCAGCCTTCAGGGGCTCATTTGGGGGCGCGGCTGTGCCCGCGGCCTGATTTTGGCACGCGGAGGGGCCTCGCAAAGTCTCGCCCCATTCCGAGTCCGGCGGACGAAGTGGGCCGACCCCACACCCCAAAGCTATAGCCCACCCAATTTGGGGGCATTTTTCCGCTGGACGAACTGGGTGCCCCAGCCTTCGGGCGCTCGGTTTTGGGCGCGGCCGTCCCCGCGGCCTGATTTTGGCACACGGACGGCATCCGCAAAGAGTTGCCACATTCCGAGTCCGACGGACGAAGTTGGCCGACCCGACACCCCAAGGCTCTAGCCCACCCTTTTTTTGGGCATTTTTCCGCCGGACGAACTTGGCGCCCCAGGCTTCGGTGGCTCGTTTTGGGGCGCGGCTGTGCCCGTGGCCTGATTTTGGCACACGGAGGGGCCTCGCAAAGTCTCGCCCCATTCCGAGTCCGGCGGAAGAAGTTGGCCCACCCCACAACCGAAGGCTATAGCCCACCCAATTTTGGGGCATTTTTCCGCAGGACGAACTTGGCGGCCCAGCCATCGGGGGCTCCTTTTGGGGTGCGGCTGTGCCCGCGGCCTGATTTTGGCATACGGAGGGGCCTCGCAAAGTCTCGCCCCATTTCGAGTCCGACGGACGAAGTTGGCCCACCCGAGACCCCAAGGCTATAGCCCACCCTCTTTGCGGGCATTTTTCCGCGGGACGAACTTGGCGCCCCAGCCTTCGGGGGCTCGTTTGGGGGCGCGGCTGTGCCCGCGGCCTGATTTTGGCACGCGGAGGGGCCTCGCAAAGTCTCGCCCCATTCCGAGTCCGGCGGACGAAGTTGGCCGACCCAACTCCCCAATGCTATAGCCCACCCAATTTGGGGGCATTTTTCCGCTGGACGAACTGGGTGCCCCAGCCTTCGGGCGCTCGTTTTTGGGCGCGGCCATCCCCGCGGCCTGATTTTGGCACACGGATGGCATCCGCAAAGACTTGCCACATTCCGAGTCCGACGGACGAAGTTGGCCGACCCGACACCCCAAGGCTCTAGCCCACCTTTTTTTGGGCATTTTTCCGCCGGACGAACTTGGCGCCCCAGGCTTCGGTGGCTCGTTTTGGGGCGCGGCTGTGCCCGCGGCCTGATTTTGGCACACGGAGGGGCCTCGCAAAGTCTCGCCCCATTCCGAGTGCGGAAGACCAAGTTGGCCCACCCCACACCCCATGGCTCTAGCCCACCCAATTTTTGGGCATTTTTCCGCTGGACGAACTTGGCGCCCCAGCCTTCGGGCGCTCCTTTTTTGGCGCGGCTGTCCCCGCGGCCTGATTTTGGCACACGGAGGGGCCTCGCAAAGTCTCGCCCCATTCCGAGCCCGGCGGACGAAGTTGGCCGACCCCACTCCCCAAAGCTATAGCCCACCCAATTTTTGGGCATTTTTCCGCTGGACGAACTGGGTGCCCCAGCCTTCGGGCGCTCGTTTTTGGGCGCGGCCGTCCCCGCGGCCTGATTTTGGCACACGGATGGCATCCGCAAAGACTTGCCACATTCCGAGTCCGACGGACGAAATTGGCCGACCCGACACCCCAAGGCTCTAGCCCACCCTTTTTTTGGGCATTTTTCCGCCGGACGAACTTGGCGCCCCAGGATTCGGTGGCTCGTTTTGGGGCGCGGCTGTGCCCGCTGCCTGATTTTGGCAAACCGAGGGGCCTCACAAAGTCCCGCCCCATTCCGAGTCCGGAAGACGAGGTTGGCCCACCCCACATCCCAAGGCTATAGCCCACCCAATTTTGGGGCATTTTTCCGCAGGACGAACTTGGCGCCCCAGCCTTCGGGCTCCCGTTTTGGGGCGCGGCTGTGCCCGCGGCCTGATTTTGGCACATGGAGGGGCCTCGCAAAGTCTCGCCCCATTCCGAGTCCGGCGGACGAAGTTGGCCCACCCCACACCCCAAGGCGATAGCCCACCCAATTTTGGGGCATTATTCCGCAGGACGAACTTGGCGCCCCAGCCTTCGGTGGCTCGTTTTGGGGCGCGGCTGTGCCCGCCGCCTGATGTTGGCAAACGGAGGGGCCTCGCCAAGTCTCGCCCATTCCGAGACCGGCGGACGAAGTTGGCCCACCCCACACCCCAAGGCTCTAGCTCACCCAATTTTTGGGCTTTTTTCCGCTGGACGAACTTGGCGCCCCAGCCTTCGGGGGCTCGTTTCGGGGCGCGGCTGTGCCCGCGGACTGATTTTGGCAAACGGAGGGGCCTCGCAAAGTCTCGCCCCATTCCGAGTCCGGCGGACGAAGTTGGCCCACCCCACACCCCAAGGATATAGCCCACCCTTTTTTTGGGCATTTTTCCGCGGGACGACCTTGGCGCCCCAACCATCGGGGGCTCGTTTTGGGGCGCGGCTGTGCCCGCGGCCTGATTTTGGCACACGGAGGGGCCTCGCAAAGTCTCGCCCCATTCCGAGTCCGGCGGATGAAGTTGGCCCACCCCACACCCCAAGGCTATAGCCCACCCTTTTTTCGGGCATTTTTCCGCGGGACGAACATGGCGCCCCAGCCTTCGGTGGCTCGTTTGGGGGCGCGGCTGTGCCCGCGGCCTGATTTTGGCACGCAGAGGGGCCTCGCAAAGTCTCGCCCCATTCCGAGTCCGGCGGACGAAGTTGGCCCGCCCCACACCCCAAGGCTGTAGCCCACCCAATTTTGGGGCATTTTTCCGCTGGAAGAACTTGGCGCCCCTGCCCTCGGTGGCTCGTTTTGGGGCGCGACTGTGTCCGCGGCCTGATTTTGGCACACGCAGGGTCCTCGCAAAGTCTCGCCCCATTCCGAGTCCGGAAGACGAAGTTGGCCCACCCCACACCCCAAGGCTCTAGCCCACCCAATTTTTGGGCATTTTTCCGCTGGACGAACTTGGCGACCCAGCCTTTGGGTACTCGTTTTGGGGCGCGGCTGTCCCCGCGGCCTGATTTTCGCACACGGAGGGGCCTCGCAAAGTCTCACCCCATTCCGAGTCCGGCGGACGAAGTTGGCCCAACCCACACCCCAAGGCTATAGCCCACCCAATTTTGGGGCATTTTTCCGCAGGACGAACTTGGCGCCCCAGCCTTCGGTGGCTCGTTTTCGGGCGCGGCTGTGCCCGCGGCCTAATTTTGGCACACGGAGGGGCCTCGCAAAGTGTCGCCCCATTCCGAGTCCGGAAGATGAAGTTGGCCAACCCCACACCCCAAGGCTCTAGCCCACCCAATTTTTGGGCATTTTTCCGCTAGACGAACTTGGCGCCCCAGCCTTCGGGGGCTCGTTTGGGGGCGCGGCTGTGCCCGCGGCCTGATTTTGGCACACGGAGGGGCCTCACAAAGTCTCGCGCCATTCCGAGTCCGGCGGACGAAGTTGGCCCACCCCACACCCCAAGGCTATAGCCCACCCAGTTTTGGGGCATTTTTCCGCAGGACGAACTTGGCGCCCCTGCCTTCGGTGGCTCGTTTTGGGGCGCGGCTGTGCCCGCGGCCTGATTTTGGCACACGTAAGGGCCTCGCAAAGTCTCGCCCCATTCCGAGTCCGGAAGACGTAGTTGGCCCACCCTACACCCCAAGGCTCTATCCCACCCAATTTTTGGGCATTTTTCCGTAGGACGAACTTGGCGCCCCAGCCTTCGGGGGCTCGTTTTGGGGCGCGGCTGTGCCCGCGGCCTGATTTTGGCACACGGAGGGGCCTCACAAAGTGTCGCCCCATTCCGAGTCCGGCGGACGAAGTTGGCCCACCCCACACCCCAAGGCTATAGCCCACCCTTTTTTTGGGCATTTTTCCGCAGGACGAACTTGGCGTCCCAGCCTTCGGGCACTCGTTTTGGGGCGCGGCTGTGCCCGCGGCCTGATTTTGGCACACGGAGGGGCCTCGCAAAGTGTCGCCCCATTCCGAGTCCGGCGGACGAAGTTGGCCCACCCCACGGCCCAAGGCTCTAGCCCACCCAATTTTTGGGCATTTTTCCGCTAGACGAACTTGGCGCCCCAGCCTTCGGGGGCTAGTTTGGGGGCGTGGCTGTGCCCGCGGCCTGATTTTGCCACACGGAGGGGCCTCGCAAAGTCTCGCACCATTCCGAGTCCGGCGGACGAAGTGGGCCCACCCCACACCGCAAGGCTATAGCCCACCCAATTTTGGGGCATTTTTCCGTAGGACGAACTTGGCGCCCCAGCCTTCGGGGGCTCGTTTTGGGGCGCGGCTGTGCCCGCGGCTTGATTTTGGCACACGGAAGGGCTCGCAAAGTCTCGCCCCATTCCGAGTCCGGTGGACGAAGTTGGCCCACCCCACACCCCAAGGCTATAGCCCACCCAATTTTGGGACATTTTTCCGTAGGACGAACTTGGCGCCCCAGCCTTCGGGGGCTCATTTTGGGGCGCGGCTGTGCCCGCGGCCTGATTTTGGCACACGGAGGGGCCGCACAAAGTGTCGCCCATTCCGAGTCCGGCGGACGAAGTTGGCCCACCCCACACCCCAAGGCTATAGCCCACCCTTTTTTTGGGCATTTTTCCGCAGGACGAACTTGGCGTCCCAGCCTTCGGGCTCTCGTTTTTGGGCGCGACTGTGCCCGCGGCCTGATTTTGGCACACGGAGGGGCCTCGCAAAGTCTCGCCCCATTCCGAGTCCGGCGGACAAATTTGGCCCACCCCACATCCCAAGGCTGTAGCCCACCCTTTTTTTGGGCATTTTTCCGCAGGACGAACTTGGCGCCCCAGCCTTCGGGCGCCCGTTTTGGGCCGCGGCTGTGCCCGCGGCCTAATTTTGGTACACGGAGGAACCTCGCAAAGTCTGGCCCTATTCCGAGTCCGGAAGACGAATTGGCCAACCCCACACCCCAAGGCTATAGCCCACCCAATTTTTAGGCATTTTTTCGCATAACGAACTTCGCGCCCCAGTCTTCGTGGGCTTGTTTTGGGGCGCGGCTTTGCCCGCGGCCTGATTTTGGCACACGTAGGGGCCTCGCAAAGTCTCGCCCCATTCCGAGTCCGGCGGACGAAGTGGGCCCAACCCACACCCCAAGGCTATAGCCCACCCAATTTTTGGGCATTTTTCCGCTGGACAAACTTGGCGCCCCAGCCTTCGGGGGCTCGTTTGGGGGCGCGGCTGTGCCCGCGGACTGATTTTGGCAAACGGAGGGGCCTCGCAAAGTCTCGCCCCATTCCGAGTCCGGCGGACGAAGTTGGCCCACCCCACACCCCAAGGCTATAGCCCACCCAATTTTGGGGCATTTTTACTCAGGACGAACTTGGCGCCCCAGCCTTCAGGGGCTTGTTTTGGGGTGCGGCTGAGCCCGCGGCCTCATTTTGGCACACGCAGGGGCCTCGCAAAGTCTCGCCCCATTCCGAGTCCGGCGGACGAAGTTGGCCCACCCCACACCCCAAGGCTATAGCCCACCCAATTTTGGGGCACTTTTTCGCTGGACGAACTTGGCGCCCCAGCCTTCGGGCGCCCGTTTTGGGGCGCGGCTGTGCTCGCGGCCTAATTTTGGCACACGGAGGGGCCTCACAAAGTCTCGCCCCATTCCGAGTCCGGAAGACGAAGTTGGCCCACCCCACACCCCAAGGCTCTAGCCCACCCAATTTTTGGGCATTTTTCCGCTGGACGAACTTGGCGCCCCAGCCTTCGGTGGCTCGTTTTGGGGCACGGCTGTGCCCGCGGCCTGATTTTGGCACACGGAGGGGCCTCGCAAAGTATCGCCCCATTCCGAGTCCGGAAGACGAAGTCGGCCCACCCCACACCCCAAGGCTCTAGCCCACCCAATTTTTGGGCATTTTTCCACTGGACGAACTTGGCGCCCCAGCCATCGGGCGCTAGTTTTTGGGCGCGGCTGTCCCCGCGGCCTGATTCTGGCACACGGAGGGGCCTCGCAAAGTCTCGCCCCATTCCGTGTCCGGCGGACGAAGTTGGCCCACCCCACACACCAAGGCTATAGCCCAACCAATTTTGGGGCATTTTTCCGCAGGACGAAATTGGCGCCCCAGCCTTCGGGGGCTCGTTTGGGGGCATGGCTGTGCCCGCGGCCTGATTTTGGCACACGGAGGGTCCTCGCAAAGTCTCGCCCCATTCTGAGTCCGGCGGACGAAGTTGGCCCACCCCACACCCCAAGGCTATAGCACACCCTTTTTTTGGGCATTTTTCCGCAGGACGAACTTGGCGCCCCAGCCTTCGGGCGCTCGTTTTGGGGCACGGCTGTGCCCGTGGCCTGATTTTGGCACACGGAGGGGCCTCGCAAAGTCTCGCCCCATTCCGAGTCCGGAAGATGAAGTTGGCCCGCCCCACACCCCAAGGCTCTAGCCCACCCAATTTTTGGGCATTTTTCCGCTGCATGAACTTGGCGCCCCAGCCTTCGGGCGCTTGTTTGGGGGCGCGGCTGTGCCCGCAGCCTGATTTTGGCACACGGAGGGGCCTCGCAAAGTCTCGCCGCATTCCGAGTCCGGCGGACGAAGTTGGCCCACCCCACACACCAAGGCTATAGCCCATCCAATTTTGGGGCATTTTTCAGCAGGACGAACTTGGCACCTCAACGTTCGGGAGCTCATTTTGGAGCGCGGCTGTGGGCGCGGCCAACTTTTGGCACATGGAGGGGCCTCGTGAAGTCTCGCCCCATTCTGAGTCCGGCGGACGAAGTTGGCCAGCCCCACACCGCAAGGCTATAGCCCACCCAATTTTTGGGCGTTTTCCCGCGGGACGAACTTGGCGCCCCAGGCTTCGGGCTCACGTTTTGGGGCGCGGCTGTGCCCGCGGCATATTTTTGGCACACGGAGGGGCCTCGCAAAGTCTCGCCCCATTCCGAGTCCGGCGGACGAATTGGGCCAGCCCCACACCCCAAGGCTATAGCCCACCCAATTTTTGGGCATTCTTCCGCAGGACGAACTTGGCGCCCCAGGCTTCGGGCGCTCGTTTTGGGGCGCGGCTGTTCCCGCGGCCTATTTTTGGCACACGGAGGGGCCTCGCAAAGTCTCGCCCCTTTCCGAGTCCGGAAGATGAAGTTGGCCCACCCAACACCCCAAGGATCTAGCCCACCCAATTTTTGGGCATTTTTCCGCTGGACGAACTTGGCATTCCAGCCTTCAGGGGCTCGTTTTGGGACGTGGCTGTGCCCGCGGCCTGATGTTGGCACACGGGGGGGCCTCACAAAGTGTCGCCCCATTCCGAGTCCGGCAAATGATGTGGGCCCACCCCACACCCCAAGGCTATAGCCCACCCAATTTTGGGGCATTTTCCCGCAGGACGAACTTGGCGCCCCAACCTTCGGGGGCTCGTTTTGGTGCGCGGCAGTGCCTGCGGCCTGATTTTGGCACACGGAGGGGCCTCGCAAAGTGTCGCCCCATTCCGAGTCCGGCGGACGAAGTTGGCCCACCCCACACCCCAAGGCTATAGCCCACCCAATTTTGCGGCATTTTTCCGCTGGACGAACTTGGCGCTCCAGCCTTCGGTGGCTCGTTTTGGGGCGCGGCTGTGGCCGCGGCCTGATTTTGGCAAACAGAGGGGCCTCACAAAGACTCGCCACATTCCGAGTCCGACGGACGAAGTTGGCCCACCCGACACCCCAAGGCTGTAGCCCACCCTTTTTTTGGGCATTTTTCCGCAGGACGAACTTGGCGCCCAGCCTTCGGGGGCTCGTTTTGGGGCGCGGCTGTGCCCGCGGCCTGATTTTGGCACACGGTGGGGCCTCGCAAAGTGTCGCCCCGTTCCGAGTCCGGCGGATGAAGTTGGCCCACCCCACACCCCAAGGCTGTAGCCCACCCTTTTTTTGGGCATTTTTCCGCAGGATGAACTTGGCGCCCAGCCTTCGGGGGCTCGTTTTGGGGCGCGGCTGTCCCCGCGGCCTGATTTTGGCACACGGAGGGGACTCGCAAAGTCTCGCCCCATTCCGAGTCCGGCGGACGAAGTTGGCCCACCCCACACCCCAAGGCTATAGCCCACCCAATTTTGGGGCATTTTTCCGCAGGACGAACTTGGCGCCCCAGACTTCGGTGGCTCATGTTGGGGGGCGGCTGTGCCCGCGGCCTGATTTTGGCACACGGTGGGGCCTCGCAAAGTGTCGCCCCGTTCCGAGTCCGGCGGATGAAGTTGGCCCACCCCACACCCCAAGGCTCTAGCCCACCCGATTTTTGGGCATTTTTCCGCTGGACGAACTTGGCGCCCCAGCCTTCGGGCGCTCGTTTAGGGGCGCGGCTGTCCCCGCATCCTGATTTTGGCACACGGAGGGGCCTCGCAAAGTCTCGCCCCATTCCGAGTGCGGCGGACGAAGTTGGCCCACCCCACAATCCAAGGCTATGGCCCACCCAATTTTGGGGCATTTTTCCGCAGGACGAACTTGGCGCCCAAGCCTGCGGGCGGCTGTTTTGGGGCGCGGCTGTGCCCGCGGCCTGATTTTGGCACACGGAGGGGCCTCGCAAAGTCTCGCCCCATTCCGAGTCCGGAAGACGAAGTTGGCCCACCCCACACCCCGAGGCTCTAACCCACCCAATTTTTGGGCATTTTTCCGCTGGACGAACTTGGCGCCCCATCCTTCGGGGGCTCGTTTGGGGGCACGGCTGTGCCCGCGGTCTGATTTTGGCACACGGAGGGGCCTCGCAATGTCTCGCATCATTCCGAGTCCGGCGGAAGAAGTTGGCCCACCCCACACCCCAAGGCTATAGCCCACCCAATTTTGGGGCATTTTCCCGCAGGACGAACTTGGCGCCCCAGCCTTCGGGCGCCCGTTTTGGGGCGCGGCTGTCCCCGCGGCCTGATTTTGGCACACGGAGGGGCCTCGCAAAGTGTCGCCCCATTCCGAGTCCGGCGGACAAAGTTGGCCCACCCCACACCCCAAGGCTATAGCCCACCCAATTTTGGGGAATTTTTCCTCAGGACGAACTTGGCGCCCCAGCCTTCGGGGGCTCGTTTTGGGGTGTGGCCTGCCCGCGGCCTGATTTTCGCACACGGAGGGGCCTCGCAAAGTCTCACCCCATTCCGAGTCCGGCGGACGAAGTGGGCCCACCCCACACCCCAAGGCTATAGCCCACCCAATTTTGGGGCATTTTTCCGCAGGACGAACTTGGCGCCCCAGCCTTCGGTGGCTCGTTTTGGGGCGCGGCTGTGCCCGCGGCCTGATTTTGGCACACGGAGGGGCCTCGCAAAGTCTCGCCCCATTCCGAGTGTGGAAGACGAAGTTGGCCCACCCCACACCCCAAGGCTCTAGCCCACCCAATTTTTGGGCATTTTTCCGCTGGACGAACTTGGCGCCCCAGCCTTCGGGCGCTCGTTTTTGGGCGCGGCTGTCCCCGCGGCCTGATTTTGGCACACGGAGGGGCCTCGTAAAGTCTCGCGCCATTCCGAGTCCGGCGGACGAAGTTGGCCCACCCCACACCCCAAGGCTATAGCCCACCCAATTTTGGGGCATTTTTCCGCAGGACGAACGTAGCGCCTCAGCCATCGGGGGCTTGTTTAGGGGTGCGGCTGTGCCCGCGGCCTGATTTTGGCACACGGAGGGGCCTCGCAAAGTGTCGCCACATTCCGAGTCCGGCGGACGAAGTTGGCCCACCCCACACCCCAAGGCTATAGCCCACCCTTTTTTTGGGAATTTTTCCGCTGGACGAACTTGGCGCCCCAGCCTTCGGGCGCTCGTTTGGGGCGCGGCTGTGCCCGCGGCCTGATTTTGGCACCCGGAGGGGCCTCACAAAGTCTCGCCCCATTCCGAGTCCGGCGGACGTAGTTGGCCCACCCCACACCCCAAGGCTTTAGCCCACCCTTTCTTGGGCATTTTTCCGCAGGACGAACTTGGCGCCCCAGCATACGGGCGCTCGTTTTCGGGTGCGGCTGTCCCCGCGGCCTGTTTTTGGCAAACGGAGGGGCCTCGCAAAGTCTCGCCCCATTCCGACTCCGGCAGACGAAGTTGGCACACCCCCCAACCCAAGGCTATAGCCCACCCAATTTTGGGGCATTTTTCCGCCGGACGAACTTGGCGCCCCAGCCTTCGGGGTCTCGTTTAAGGGCGCGCCTGTGGCCGTGGCCTGATTTTGGCACACGGAGGGGCCCCGCAAAGACTCGCCACATTCCGAGTCCGACGGACGAAGTTGGCCCACCCGACACCCCAAGGCTATAGCCCACCCTTTTTTCGGGCATTTTTCCGCGGGACGAATTTGGCGCCCCAGCCTTCGGGCTTTCGTTTGGGGTTGCGGCTCTGCCCGCGGCCTGATTTTGGCACACGGAGGGGCCTCCCAAAGTCTCACCCCATTCCGAGACCGGCGGACGAAGTCGGCCCACCCCACACCCCAAGGCTATAGCCCACCCAATTTTGGGGCATTTTTCCGCCGGACGAACTTGGCGCCCCAGCCTTCGGTGGCTTGTTTTGGGGCGCGGCTGTGCCCGCGGCCTGATTTTGGCACACGGAGCGGCCTCACAAAGTCTCGCCCCATTCCGAGTGTGGAACACGAAGTTGGCCCACCCCACACCCCAAGGCTCTAGCCCACCCAATTTTTGGGCATTTTTCCGCTGGACGAACTTGGCGCCCCAGCCTTCGGACGCTCGTTTTTCGGCGCGGCTGTCCCCGCGGCCTGATTTTGGCACACGGAGTGGCCTCGTAAAGTCTCGCGCCATTCCGAGTCTGGAAGATGCAGTTGGCCCACCCCATACCCCAAGGCTCTAGCCCACCCAATTTTTGGGCATTTTTCCGCTGGACGAACTTGGCGCCCCAGCCTTCGGGGCTTGTATTGGGGCGTGGCTGTGCCCACGTCCTGATTTGGGCACACGGAGGGGCCTCGCAAAGACTCGCCACATTCCGAGTCCGACGGACGAAGTTGGCCCACCCGACACCCCAAGGCTATAGCCCACCCTTTTTTCGGGCATTTTTCCGCGGGACGAACTTGGCGCCCCAGCCTTCGGGGCTTGTATTGGGGCGTGGCTGTGCCCACGTCCTGATTTGGGCACACGGAGGGGCCTCGCAAAGACTCGCCACATTCCGAGTCCGACGGACGAAGTTGGCCCACCCGACACCCCAAGGCTATAGCCCACCCTTTTTTCGGGCATTTTTCCGGGGGACGAACTTGGCGCCCCAGCCTTCAGGGGCTCGTTCGGGGGTGCGGCTGTGCCCGCGGCCTGATTTTGGTACACGGAGGGGCCTCGCAAAGTCTCGCCCCATTCCGAGTCCGGGGGACGAAGTTGGCCCACCCCACAACCCAAGGCTATAGCCCACCCAATTTTGGGGCATTTTTCCGCAGGACGAACTTGGCGCCACAGCCTTCGGGGGCTCGTTTTGGGGCGCGGCAGTGCCCGCGGCCTGATTTTGGCACACGGAGGGGCCTCGCAAAGTTTCGCCCCATTCCGTGTCCGGCGGACAAAGTTGGCCCACCCCACACCCCAAGGCTATAGCCCACCCCACACCCCAAGGCTATAGCCCACCCAATTTTGGGGATTTTTCCGCAGGACGAACTTGGCGCCCCAGCCTTCGGGGGCTCGTTTTGGGGCGCGGCTGTGCCCGCGGCCTGATTTTGGCACACATAGGGGCCTCGCAAAGTCTCGCCACATTCCGAGTCCGACGGACGAAGTTGGCCCACCCGACACCCCAAGGCTATAGCCCACCCTTTTTTCGGGCATTTTTCCGCGGGACGAACTTTGCGCCCCAGCCATCGGGGGCTCGTTTTGGGGCGCGGCTGTGCCCGCGGCCTGATTTTGGCACACGGAGGGGCCTCGCAAAGTCTCGCCCCATTCCGAGTCCGGCGGACGAAGTTGGCCCACCCCACACCCCAAGGCTATAGCCCACCCAATTTTGGGGCATTTTTCCGCAGGACGAACTTAGCGCCCCAGCAGTCGGGGGCTCGTTTTGGGGTGCGGCTGTGCCCGCGGCGTGATTTTGGCTCACGGAGGGGCCTCGCAAAGTCTCGCCCCATTCCGAGTCCGGCGGACGAAGTTGGCCCACCCGACACCCCAAGGCTATAGCCAACCCTTTTTTCGGGCATTTTTCCGCGGGACGAACTTGGCACCCAGCCTTCGGGGGCTCGTTTGGGGGCTCGACTGTGCCCGCGGCCTGATTCTGGCACACGGAGGGGCCTCGCAAAGTCTAACCCCATTCCGAGTCCGGCGGACGATGTGGGCCCACCCCACACCCCAAGGCAATAGCCCACCCAATTTTGGGGCATTTTTCCGCAGTACGAACTTGGCGCCCCAGCCTTCGGTGGCTCGTTTTGTGGCGCGGCTGTGCCCGCGGCCTGATTTTGGCACACGGAGTGGCCTCGCAAAGTCTCGCCCCATTTCGAGTCCGGCGGACGAAGTTGGCCCACCCCACACCCCAAGGCTATAGCCCACCCTTTTTTTGGGCATTTTTCCGCAGGAAGAACTTGGCACCCTAGCCTTCAGGCGCCCGTTTTGGGGCGCGGCTGTGCCCGCGGCCTGATTTTGGCACACGGAGGGGCCTCGAAAGTCTCGCCCCATTCCGAGTCCGGAGGACGAAGTTGGCCCACCCCACAACCCAAGGCTATAGCCCACCCAATTTTGGGGCATTTTTCCGCAGGACGAACTTGGCGCCCCAGCCTTCAGGCGCCCATTTTGGGGCGCGGCTGTGCCCGCGGCCTGATTTTGGCACACGGAGGGGCCTCGCAAAGTCTTTCCCCATTCCGAGTCCGGCGTACGAAGTTGGCCTACCCCACACCCCAAGGCTATAGCCCACCCAATTTTAGGGCATTTTTCCGCAGGACGAACTTGGCGCCCCAGCCTTCCGGGGCTCGTTTTGGGGAGCGGGTGTGCCCGCGGCCTGATTTTGGCACACGGAGGGGCCTCGCAATGTCTCACCCCATTCCGAGTCCGGCGGACGAAGTTGGCCCACCCCACACCGCAAGGCTATAGCCCACCCAATTTTGGGGCATTTTTCCGCAGGACGAACATGGCGCCCCAGCCTTCGGGGGCTCGTTTTGGGGTGCAGCTGTGCCCGCGGCCTGATTTTGGCACACGGGGGGGCCTCGCAAAGTCTCGCCCCATTCCGAGACCGGCGGACGAAGTCGGCCCACCCCACACCCCAAGGCTATAGCCCACTCAATTTTGGGGATTTTTCCGCAGGACGAACTTGGCGCCCCAGCCTTCGGGGGCTCGTTTTGGGGCGCGGCTGTGCCCGGGGCCTGATTTTCGCACACGGAGGGGCCTCGCAAAGACTCGCCACATTCCGAGTCCGACGGACGAAGTTGGCCCACCCGACACCCCAAGGCTATAGCCCACCCTTTTTTCGGGCATTTGTCCGCGGGAGGAACTTGGCGCCCCAGCCTTCGGGGGCTCGTTTGGGGGCGCGGCTCTGCCCGCGGCCTGATTTTGGCGCACGGAGGGGCCTCGCAAAGTCTCGCCCCATTCCGAGTGCGGAAGACAAAGTTGGCCCACTCCACACCCCGAGGCTCTAGCCCACCCAATTTTTGGGCATTTTTCTGCTGTACGAACTTGGCGCCCCAGCCTTCGGGCGCTTGTTTTTGGGCGCGGCTGTCCCCGCGGCCTGATTTTGGCACACGGAGGGGCCTCGCAAAGTCTCGCCCCATTCCGAGTCCGGCGGACGAAGTGGGCCCACCCCACAACCCAAGGCTATAGCCCACCAAATTTTGGGGCATTTTTCCGCAGGACGAACTTGGCGCCCCAGCCTTCGGTAGCTCATTTTGGGGCGCGGCTGTGCCTGCGGCCTGATTTTGGCACACGGAGGTGCGTCGCAAAGTCTCGCCCCATTCCGAGTCCGACGGACGAAGTTGGCCCACCCCACGCCCCAAGGCTATAGCCCACCCTTTTTTTGGGCATTTTTCCGCCGGACGAACTTGGCGCCCCAGCCTTCGGGTGCTTGTTTTGGGGCGCGGCTGTCCCCGTGGCCTGATTTTGGCACACGGAGGGGCCTCGCAAAGTCTCGCCCCATTTCGAGTCCGGCGGACGAAGTTGGCCCACCCTACAACCCAAGGCTATAGCCCACCCAATTTTGGGGCATTTTTCCGCAGGACGAAGCCAATGGCGCCCTAGCCTTCGGGCGCCCATTTTGGGGCGCGGCTGTGCCCGCGGCCTGATTTTGGCACACGGAGGGGCCGCGCAAAGTCTCGCCCCATTCCGGGTCCGGAAGACGAAGTTGGCCCACCCCACACCCCAAGGCTCTAGCCCACCCAATTTTTGGGCATTTTTCCGCATGACGAACTTGGCGCCCCAGCCTTCGGGGGCTCTTTTGGCGGCTCGGCTGTGCCCGCGGCCTGATTTTGGCCCGCGGAGGGGCCTCGCAAAGTCTCGCCCCATTCCGAGTCCGGCGGACGTAGTGGGCCCACCCCACACCACAAGGCTATAGCCCACCTAATTTTGGGGCATTTTGCCGCAGGACAAACTTGGCGCCCCAGCCTTCGGTGGCTCGTTTTGGGGCGCTGCTGTGCTGGCGGCCTGATTTTGGCACACGGAGGGGCCTCGCAAAGTCTCGCCCCATTCCGAGTCCGGCGGACGAAGTTGGCCCACCCCACAACCGAAGGCGATAGCCCACCCAATTTTGGGGCATTTTTCCGCCGGACGAACATGGCGCCCCCGCCTTCGGGCGCCCGTTTTGGTGCGCGGCTGTGCCCGCGGACTGATTTTGGCAAACGGAGGGGCCTCGCAAAGTCTCGCCCCATTCCGAGTCCGGCGGACGAAGTTGGCCCACCCCACACCCCAAGGCTATAGCCCACCCAATTTTGAGCCATTTTTACTCAGGAAGAACTTGGCGCCCCAGCCATCGGGGGCTCGTTTTGGGGTGCGGCTGTGCCCGCGGCCTGATTTCGGCACACGCAGGGGCCTCGCAAAGTCTCGCCCCATTCCGAGTCCGGCGGACGAAGTGGGCCCACCCCACACCCCAAGGCTATAGCCCACCCAATTTTGGGGCATTTTTCCGCTGGGCGAACTTGGCGCCCCAGCCTTCGGTGGCTCGTTTTGGGGCGCGGCTGTGCCCGCGGCCTAATTTTGGCACACGGAGGAGCCTCGCAAAGTCTCGCCCCATTCCGAGTCCGGAAGACGAAGTTGGCCCACCCCACACCCCAAGGCTCTAGCCCACCCAAATTTTGGGCATTTTTCCGCTGGACGAACTTGGCGCCCCAGCCTTCGGGCGCTCGTTTTTGGGCGCGGCTGTCCCCGCGGCCTGATTCTGGCACACGGAGGGGCCTCGCAAAGTCTCGCCCCATTCCGAGTCCGGCGGACGAAGTTGGCCCACCCCACAACCCAAGGCTATAGCCCACCCAATTTTGGGGCATTTTTCCGCAGGACGAACTTGGCGCCCCAGCCTTCGGGGGCTCGTTTTGGTGCGCGGCAGTGCCTGCGGCCTGATTTTGGCACACGGAGGGGCCTCGCAAAGTGTCGCCCCATTCCGAGTCCGGCGGACGAAGTTGGCCCACCCCACACCCCAAGGCTATAGCCCACCCTTTTTTTGGGCATTTTTCCGCAGGACGAACTTGGCGTCCCAGCCTTCGGGCTCTCGTTTTGGGGTGCGGCTGTGCCCGCGGCCTGATTTTGGCACGCGGAGGGGCCTCGCAAAGTCTCGCCCCATTCCGAGTCCGGCGGACGAAGTTGGCCCACCCCACACCCCAAGGCTATAGCCCACCCTTTTTTTGGGCATTTTTCCGCAAGACGAACTTGGCGCCCCAGCCTTCGGGCGCCCGTTTTGGGGCGCGGCTGTGCCCACGGCCTAATTTTGGTACACTGAGGGGCCTCGCAAAGTCTCGCCCCATTCCGAGTCCGGAAGACGAATTGGCCAACCCCACACCCCAAGCCTATAGCCCACCCAATTTTTGGGCATTTTTTCGCATGACGAACTTGGCGCCCCAGCCTTCGTGGGCTTGTTTTGGAGCACGGCTGTGCCCGCGGCCTGATTTTGGCACACGGAGGGGCCTCGCAAAGTCTCGCCCGATTCCGAGTCCGGCGGACGAAGTTGGCCCACCCCACAACCCAAGGCGATAGCCCACCCAATTTTGGGGCATTTTTCCGCCGGACGAACTTGGCGCCCCAGCCTTCGGGCGCCCGTTTTGGGGCACGGCTGTGCTCGCGGCCTGATTTTGGCACACGGAGGGGCCTCGCAAAGTCTCGCCCCATTCCGAGTCCGGCGGACGAAGTTGGCCCACCCCACACCCCAAGGCAATAGCCAACCCAATTTTGGGGCATTTTTCCGCAGGACGAACTTGGTGCCCCAGCCTTCGGTGGCTCGTTTGGGGGCGCGGCTGTGCCCGCGGACTGATTTTGGCAAACGGAGGGGCCTCGCAAAGTTTCGCCCCATTCCGAGTCCGGCGGACGAAGTTGGCCCACCCCACACCCCAAGGCTATAGCCGACCCCAATTTTGAGGCATTTTTACTCAGGACGAACTTGTTGCCCCAGCCTTCGGGCGCTAGTTTTGGGGCGCGGCTGTGCCCGCGGCCTAATTTTGGGACACGGAGGGGGCTCGCCAAGTCTCGCCCCATTCCGAGTCCGGAAGACGAAGTTGGCCCACCCCACACCCCAAGGCTATAGCCCACCCTTTTTTTGGACATTTTTCCGCGGGACGAACTTGGCGCCCCAGCCTTCGGGGGCTCGTTTTGGGGCGCGGCTGTGCCCGCAGCCTGATTTTGGCACACGGAGGGGCCTCGCAAAGTCTCGACCCACTCCGAGTCCGGCGGACGAAGTCGGCCCACCCCACACCCCAAGGCTATAGCCCACCCTTTTTTTGGGCATTTTTCCGCGGGACGAACTTGGCGCCCCAGCCTTCGGGGGCTCGTTTTGGGGCGCGGCTGTGCCCGCGGCCTAATTTTTGCACACGGAGGGGCCTCGTAAAGTGTCGCCGCATTCCGAGTCCGGCGGACGAAGTGGGCCTACCCCACACCCCAAGGCCATAGGCCACCCAATTTTGGGGCATTTTTCCGCAGGACGAACTTGGCGCCCCAGCCTTCGGGGGCTCGTTTTGGGGCGCTACTGTGACCGCGGCCTGATTTTGGCACACGGAAGGGCCTCGCAAAGTCTCGCCCCATTCCGAGTCCGGCGGACGAAGTTGGCCCACCCCACACCCCAAGGCTATAGCCCACCCTTTTTTTGGGCATTTTTCCGCAGGACGAACTTGGCGCCCCAGCCATCGGGCGCTCGTTTTGGGGCGCGGCTGTGCCCGCGGCCTGATTTTGGCACACGGAAGGGCCTCGCTAGGTCTCGCCCCATTCCGAGTCCGACGGACGAAGTTGGCCCACCCCACACCCCAAGGCTATAGCCCACCCTTTTTTTGCGCATTTTTCCGCTGGACGAACTTGGCGCCCCAGCCTTCGGGCGCTCGTTTTAGGGCTCGGCTGTGCCCGCGGCCTGATTTTGGCTCACGGAGGGGCCTCGCAAAGTGTCGCCCCATTCCGAATCCGGCGGACGAAGTTGGCCCGCCCCACACCCCAAGGCTATAGCCCACCCATTTTTCGGGCATTTTTCCGCGGGACGAACTTGGCGCCCCAGCCTTCGGGGGCTCGTTTTGGGGCGCGGCTGTGCCCGCGGCCTGATTTTGGCTCACGGAGGGGCCTCGCAAAGTCTCGCCCCATTCTGAGTCCGGCGGACGAAGTTGGCCCACCTCACACCCCAAGGCTATAGCCCACCCTTTTTTCGGGCATTTTTCCGCGGGACGAACTTGGCGCCCCAGCCTTCGGGTGCTCGTTTTGGGGCGCGGCTGTGCCCGCGGCCTGATTTTGGCGCACGGAGGGGCCTCGCAAAGTCTCGCCCCATTTCGAGTCCGGCGGACGAAGTTGGCCCACCCCACACCCCAAGGCTATAGCCCACCCTGTTTTTGGGCATTTTTCCGCAGGACGAACTTTGCGCCCCAGCCTTCGGGCGCTCGTTTTGGGGCGCGGCTGTGCCTGCGGCCTGATTTTGGCACACGCTGGTGCCTCGCAAAGTCTCGCCCCATTCGGAGTCCGGCGGACGAAGTTGGCCCACCCCACACCCCAAGGCTATAGCCCACCCTTTTTTTGGGCATTTTTCCGCAGGACGAACTTGGCGTACCAGCCTTCGGGCACTCGTTTTGGGGCGCGCCTGTGCCTGCGGCCTGATTTTGGCACACGGACGTGCCTCGCAAAGTCTCGCCCCATTCCGAGTCCGGCGGACGAAGTTGGCCCGCCCCACACCCCAAGGCTATAGCCCACCCATTTTTCGGGCATTTTTCCGCGGGACGAACTTGGCGCCCCAGCCTTCGGGGGCTCGTTTTGGGGCGCGGCTGTGCCCGCGGCCTGATTTTGGCTCACGGAGGGGCCTCGCAAAGTCTCGCCCCATTCTGAGTCCGGCGGACGAAGTTGGCCCACCTCACACCCCAAGGCTATAGCCCACCCTTTTTTCGGGCATTTTTCAGCGGGATGAACTTGGCGCCCCAGCCTTCGGGTGCTCGTTTTGGGGCGCGGCTGTGCCCGCGGCCTGATTTTGGCGCACGGAGGGGCCTCGCAAAGTCTCGCCCCATTTCGAGTCCGGCGGACGAAGTTGGCCCACCCCACACCCCAAGGCTATAGCCCACCCTTTTTTTGGACATTTTTCCGCAGGACGAACTTGGCGTACCAGCCTTCGGGCACTCGTTTTGGGGCGCGCCTGTGCCTGCGGCCTGATTTTGGCACACGGACGTGCCTCGCAAAGTCTCGCCCCATTCCGAGTCCGGCGGACGAAGTTGGCCTACCCCACACCCCAAGGCTACAGCCCACCCAATTTTGGGGCATTTTTCCGCAGGACGAACTTGGCGCCCCAGCCTTCGGGGGCTCGTTTTGGTGCGCGGCTGTGCCCGCGGCCTGATTTTGGCACACGGAGGGGCCTCGCAAAGTCTCGCCCCATTCCGAGTCCGGCGGACGAAGTTGGCCCACCCCACACCGCAAGGCTATAGGCCACCCAATTTTGGGGCATTTTTCCGCAGGACGAACTTGGCGCACCAGCCTTCGGGGGCTCGTTTTGGGGCGCGGCTGTGCCCGCGGCCTGATTTTGTCACACGGAGGGGCCTCGCAAAGTCTCGCCCCATTCCGAGTCCGGCGGACGAAGTTGGCCCACCCCACACCCCAAGGCTATAGCCCACCCTTTTTTTGCGCATTTTTCCGCAGGACGAACTTGGCGCCCCAGCCGTCAGGCGCTCGTTTTGGGACGCGGTTGTGCCCGCGCCCTGATTTTGGCACACGTAGGGGCCTCGCAAAGTCTCGTCCCATTCCGAATCCGGCGGACGAAGTTGGCCCACCCCACACCCCAAGGCTATAGCCCACCCTTTTTTTGCGCATTTTTCCGCTGGACGAACTTGGCGCCCCAGCCTTCGGGCGCTCGTTTTGGGGCTCGGCTGTGCCCGCGGCCTGATTTTGGCTCACGGAGGGGCCTCGCAAAGTCTCGCCCCATTCTGAGTCCGGCGGACGAAGTTGGCCCACCTCACACCCCAAGGCTATAGCCCACCCTTTTTTCGGGCATTTTTCCGCGGGACGAACTTGGCGCCCCAGCCTTCGGGTGCTCGTTTTGGGGCGCGGCTGTGCCCGCGGCCTGATTTTGGCGCACGGAGGGGCCTCGCAAAGTCTTGCCCCATTTCGAGTCCGGCGGACGAAGTTGGCCCACCCCACACCCCAAGGCTATAGCCCACCCTGTTTTTGGGCATTTTTCCGCAGGACGAACTTTGCGCCCCAGCCTTCGGGCGCTCGTTTTGGGGCGCGGCTGTGCCTGCGGCCTGATTTTGGCACACGCTGGTGTCTCGCAAAGTCTCGCCCCATTCGGAGTCCGGCGGACGAAGTTGGCCCACCCCACACCCCAAGGCTATAGCCCACCCTTTTTTTGGGCATTTTTCCGCAGGACGAACTTGGCGTACCAGCCTTCGGGCACTCGTTTTGGGGCGCGCCTGTGCCTGCGGCCTGATTTTGGCACACGGACGTGCCTCGCAAAGTCTCGCCCCATTCCGAGTCCGGCGGACGAAGTTGGCCTACCCCACACCCCAAGGCTACAGCCCACCCAATTTTGGGGCATTTTTCCGCAGGACGAACTTGGCGCCCCAGCCTTCGGGGGCTCGTTTTGGTGCGCGGCTGTGCCCGCGGCCTGATTTTGGCACACGGAGGGGCCTCGCAAAGTCTCGCCCCATTCCGAGTCCGGCGGACGAAGTGGGCCGGTTCCACACCCCAAGGCTATAGCCCACCCAAATTTTGGGCATTTTTCCGCAGGACGAACTTGGCGCCCCAGCCTTCGGGCTCTCGTTTTGGGGCGCGGCTGTGCCCGCGGCCTATTTTTGTCCCACGGAGGGGCCTTTCAAAGTCTCGCCCCATGCCGAGTCCGGCGGACGAAGTGGGCCAGCCCCACACCCCAAGGCTATAGCCCACCCAAATTTTGGGCATTTTTCCGCAGGACGAACTTGGCGCCACAGCCTTCGGGCGCCCGTTTTGGGGAGCGGCTGTGCCCACGGCCAATTTTTGGCACATGGAGGGGCCTCGAAAAGTCTCGCCCCATTCCGAGTCCGGCGGACGAAGTGGGCCGGTTCCACACCCCAAGGCTATAGCCCACCCAAATTTTGGGCATTTTTCCGCAGGACGAACTTGGCGCGCCAGCCTTCGGGCACTCGTTTTGGGGTGCGGCTGTGCCCGCGGCCTATTTTTGGCACACGGAGGGGCCTCGCAAAGTGTCGCCCCATTCCGAGTCCGGCGGACGAAGTAGGCCGGTCCCACACCCCAAGGCTATAGCCCACCCAAATTTTGGGCATTTTTCCGCAGGACGAACTTGGCGACCCAGCCTTCGGGAGCTCGTTTTGGGGAGCGGCTGTGCCCGCGGCCTTTTTTTGGCACACGGAGGGGCCTCGTAAAGTCTCGCCCCATTCCGAGTCCGGCGGGCGAAGTTGGCTGCCCCACACCCCAAGGCTATTGCCCACCCAAACTTTGGGCATTTTTCAGCAAGACGAACTTGGCGCCCCAGCCTTCGGGCTCGTTTTGGGGAGCGGCTGTGCCCGCGGCCTATTTTTGGCACACGTAGGGGCCTCGCAAAGACTCGCCCCATTCCGAGTCCGGCGGGCGACGTTGGCCGGCCCCACACCCCAAGGCTATAGCCCACCCAAATTTTGGGCATTTTTCCGCAGGACGATCTTGGCGCCCCAGCCTTCGGGCGCTCATTTTGGGGAGCGGCTGTGCCCGCGGCCTATTTTTTGGCACACGGAGGGGCCTCGTAATGTCTCGCCCCATTCCGAGTCCGGCGGGCGAAGTTGGCAGCCCCACACCCCAAGGCTATTGCCCACCAAAACTTTGGGCATTTTTCCGCAAGACGAACTTGGCGCGCCAGCCTTCGGACTTGTTTTGCGGAGCGGCTGTGCCCGCGGCCTATTTTTGGCACACGGAGGGGCCTCGCAAAGTCTCGCCCCATTCCGAGTCCGGCGGGCGACGTTGGCCGGCCCCACACCCCAAGGCTATAGCCCACCCAAATTTTGGGCATTTTTCCGCAGGACGATCTTGGCGCCCCAGCCTCCGGGCGCTCGTTTTGGGGAGCGGCTGTGCCCGCGGCCTATTTTTTGGCACATGGAGGGGCCTCGCAATGTCTCGCCCCATTCCGAGTCCGGCGGATGAAGTGGGCCGGCCCCACACCCCAAGGCTATAGCCCACCCAAATTTTGGGCATTTTTCCGCAGGACGAAGTTGGCGACCCAGCCTGCGGGAGCTCGTTTTGGGGAGCGGCTGTGCCCGCGGCCTTTTTTTGGCACACGGAGGGGACTCGTAAAGTCTCGCCCCATTCCGAGTCCGGCGGGCGAAGTTGGCAGCCCCACACCCCAAGGCTATTGCCCACCCCAAACTTTGGGCATTTTTCCGCAAGACGAACTTGGCGCCCCAGCCTTCGGGCTCGTTTTGGGGAGCGGCTGTGCCCGCGGACTATTTTTGGCACACGGAGGGGCCTCGCAAAGTCTCGCCCCATTCCGAGTCCGGCGGGCGACGTTGGCCGGCCCCACACCCCAAGGCTATAGCCCACCCAAATTTTGGGCATTTTTCCGCAGCACGATCTTGGCGCCCCAGCCTTCGGGCGCTCATTTTGGGGAGCGGCTGTGCCCGCGGCCTATTTTTTGGCACACGGAGGGGCCTCGCAAAGTCTCGCCCCATTCCGAGTCCGGCGGGCGAAGTTGGCAGCCCCACACCCCAAGGCTATTGCCCACCAAAACTTTGGGCATTTTTCCGCAAGACGAACTTGGCGCGCCAGCCTTCGGGCTTGTTTTGCGGAGCGGCTGTGCCCGCGGCCTATTTTTGGCACACGGAGGGGCCTCGCAAAGTCTCGCCCCATTCCGAGTCCGGCGGGCGACGTTGGCCGGCCCCACACCCCAAGGCTATAGCCCACCCAAATTTTGGGCATTTTTCCGCAGGACGAACTTGGCGCGCCAGCCTTCGGGCACTCGTTTTGGGGTGCGGCTGTGCCCGCGGCCTATTTTTGGCACACGGAGGGGCCTCGCAAAGTGTCGCCCCATTCCGAGTCCGGCGGACGAAGTAGGCCGGTCCCACACCCCAAGGCTATAGCCCACCCAAATTTTGGGCATTTTTCCGCAGGACGAACTTGGCGACCCAGCCTTCAGGAGCTCGTTTTGGGGAGCGGCTGTGCCCGCGGCCTTATTTTGGCACACGGAGGGGCCTCGTAAAGTCTCGCCCCATTCCGAGTCCGGCGGGCGAAGTTGGCAGCCCCACACCCCAAGGCTATTGCCCACCCAAACTTTGGGCATTTTTCCGCAAGACGAACTTGGCGCCCCAGCCTTCGGGCTCGTTTTGGGGAGCGGCTGTGCCCGCGGCCTATTTTTGGCACACAGAAGGGCCTCGCAAAGACTCGCCCCATTCTGAGTCCGGCGGGCGACGTTGGCCGGCCCCCACACCCCAAGGCTATAGCCCACCCAAATTTTGGGCATTTTTCCGCAGGACGATCTTGGCGCCCCAGCCTTCGGGGGCCCATTTTGGGGAGCGGCTGTGCCCGCGGCCTATTTTTTGGCACACGGAGGGGCCTCGCAAAGTCTCGCCCCATTCCGAGTCCGGCGGGCGAAGTTGGCAGCCCCACACCCCAAGGCTATTGCCCACCAAAACTTTGGGCATTTTTCCGCAAGACGAACTTGGCGCGCCAGCCTTCGGGCTTGTTTTGCGGAGCGGCTGTGCCCGCGGCCTATTTTTGGCACACGGAGGGGCCTCGCAAAGTCTCGCCCCATTCCGAGTCCGGCGGGCGACGTTGGCCGGCCCCCACACCCCCAAGGCTATAGCCCACCCAAATTTTGGGCATTTTTCCGCAGGACGAACTTGGCACCCCAGCCTTCGGGCGCTCGTTTTGGGGAGCGGCTGTGCCCGCGGCCTATTTTTGGTACACGGAGGGGCCTCGCAAAGTCTCGCCCCATTTCGAGTCCGGCGGGCAACGTTGGTCGGCCCCACACCCCAAGGCTATAGCCCACCCAAATTTTGGGCATTTTTCCGCAGGACGAACTTGGCGCCACAGCCTTCGGGCGCGCCCGTTTTGGGGAGCGGCTGTGCCCACGGCCAATTTTTGGCACATGGAGGGGCCTCGAAAAGTCTCGCCCCATTCCGAGTCCGGCGGACGAAGTGGGCCGGTTCCACACCCCAAGGCTATAGCCCACCCAAACTTTGGGCATTTTTCCGCAAGACGAACTTGGCGCCCCCAGCCTTCGGGCTCGTTTTGGGGAGCGGCTGTGCCCGCGGACTATTTTTGGGACACGGAGGGGCCTCGCAAAGTCTCGCCCCATTCTGAGTCCGGCGGGCGACGTTGGCCGGCCCCACACCCCAAGGCTATAGCCCACCCAAATTTTGGGCATTTTTTCCGCAGGACGATCTTGGCGCGCCAGCCTTCGGGCTTGTTTTGCGGAGCGGCTGTGCCCGCGGCCCTATTTTTGGCACACGGAGGGGCCTCGTAAAGTCTCGCCCCATTCCGAGTCCGGCGGGCGACGTTGGCCGGCCCCACACCCCAAGGCTATAGCGCACCCCAAATTTTGGGCATTTTTCCGCAGGACGATCTTGGCGCCCCAGCCTCCGGGCGCTCGTTTTGGGGAGCGGCTGTGCCCGCGGCCTAATTTTTTGGCACATGGAGGGGGCCTCGTAATGTCTCGCCCCATTCCGAGTCCGGCGGATGAAGTGGGCCGGCCCCACACCCCAAGGCTATAGCCCACCCAAATTTTGGGCATTGTTCCGCAGGACGAACTTGGCGCCCCAGCCTTCGGGCGCTCGTTTTAGGGAGCGGCTGTGCCCGCGGCCTATTTTTGGCACACGGAGGGGCCTCGCAATGTCTCGCCCCATTCCGAGTCCGGCGGACGAAGTGGGCCGGCCCCACACCCCAAGGCTATAGCCCACCCAAATTTTGGGCATTTTTCCGCAGGACGAACTTCGCGCCCCAGCCTTCGGGCTCTCGTTTTGGGGAGCGGCTGTGCCCGCGGCCTTTTTTTGGCACACGGAGGGGCCTCGCAAAGTCTCGCCCCATTCCGAGTCCGGCGGACGAAGTTGGCAGCCCCACACACCAAGGCTATTGCCGACCCAAATTTTGGGCATTTTTCCGCAAGACGAACTTGGCGCCCCAGCCTTCGGGCGCTCGTTTTGGAGAGCGGCTGTACCCGCGGCCTTTTTTTGGCACATGGATGGGCCTCGCAATGTCTCGCCCCATTCCGAGTCCGGCGGGCGAAGTTGGCCCGCCCCACACCCCAAGGCTATAGCCCACCCAAATTTTGGGCATTTTTCCGCAGGACGAACTTGGCGCCCCAGCCTTCGGGCGCTCGTTTTGGGGAGCGGCTGTGCCCGCGGCCTTTTTTTGGCACACGGAGGGGCCTCGCAAAGTCTCGCCCCATTCCGAGTCCGGCGGACGAAGTTGGCAGCCCCACACCCCAAGGCTATTGCCGACCCAAATTTTGGGCATTTTTCCGCAAGACGAACCTGGCGCCCCAGCCTTCGGGCTTGTTTTGCGGAGCGGCTGTGCCCGCGGCCTATTTTTGGCACACGGAGGGGCCTCGCAATGTCTCGCCCCATTCCGAGTCCGGCGGGCGACGTTGGCCGGCCCCCACCACCCCAAGGCTATAGCCCACCCAAATTTTGGGCATTTTTCCGCATGACGAACTTGGCGCCCCAGCCTTCGGGCGCTCGTTTTGGGGAGCGGCTGTGCCCGCGGCCTTTTTTTGGCACACGGAGGGGCCTCGCAAAGTCTCGCCCCATTCCGAGTCCGGCGGACGAAGTTGGCAGCCCCACACCCCAAGGCTATTGCCGACCCAAATTT